>BMAV01023981.1:43797-62477 GCA_019973955.1 Trichonephila inaurata madagascariensis | reverse complement strand
AATGGCAACTCTTTTCCAACCAAAACCCAAGAAGCGAAATGCGAATAAGAAACGCAAATAAGATAGCTTTTAAAAGGACAGAAGATTCAGTAAATCGAATGGCAATTTGGGGAATGTTATGTGTTAACGTAATACAAGCGAGAATTGACAGTCAATTGAGAAGTTACCTTGAATATAAACCATTACGTCAAGGTGCATACCATTGCACGCGCGCCCAGACGCCTCTTCATAAGATTGAAACAAAATTTGGATTAAGGTAGGATTGAGTATTTGATATTAGGACTTGTAATATTATTAGAAGTGAGAGTAGGAGGATTACATATTTATAGTAGTCTAAGTTACGCTCTTTGGTTTAACTATTACTGTGTGTTTGGTCATTGTATATTTTCGCCTAAATAATATTATCTAAATTGTTAGACATTTAAGTTTCATTCTTAATAAAGACATATTACGATTTAAAAATATCTATTCCTTTTGTAAACCCTAAACCTCTAGCTCACGCGGATAACCAAAGAAACGGTCACATAAGGGTAGCGGTTTTACAAGGGATATAGGGATACTTTGTAATAGAATTAAGTTTCCGATAGTCGACCGCAAATCTATATGCTTCCGGATTATTCTGTGGTAACCCATTATTTTTTCTGCATAACTTCACTGGTGGCGCGTACGGGGATTGAATCGGAACTATAGTTTCCTCCGACAACATTTTCTCTACATGATAATCAAGTATCTCTTGTTTTACCCTATCGTAACGGTACGCCCTAAAAACAACAGGTGGATTATTTGCTTATCAATTTCATGATATAAAACATGAGTAAGCCCTGGTTTATCTGAGAACAATACCTTAAAACTATTAAACAGATCTTGTAACTCCAGTTTTTGTTTATCCTCCAACTTTGTCTTAAAAAGATCTCTATTTCAACATTTCATCCCTCAAATGTTTTAACTACCGTATCTATTTGCGAATCTGGAATCTCTAACGATTTTCGATCAAAGTCCAAAACAATCTTGCGGCCGCGGTAGCCGAGTGGTATAGGTATCGGATCGTGGCATGCCTTGTCACGAGTTCGAGCCCAGTACCACTAAAGACCCGCCGTGTAGGGCAGCGATGCACGTTAAATCTGTCGAGAGCTGAAACGTCCTCCCGTTGGTGTGGTGTGGTAGTTAGGAGAGGGGGTGTCAGCTCAGGTGTCGTCCACGTCACTTGACCATGGTTCAAAATTACGTGGTCCGTCGCCAAAAGCCCTCGTGTAGTTGAACAGTGCGACGTTAATATTCAATCAATCAATCAACCAAAACAATCTTTGATCCACTTATGAAATCTACTCCGAGAATACGTTTGTATTCTGTCTGTCAACACATGAAACAACCAAATCTTTTCAAACTCCCTAAATCGAACATTCAATTCCACAATTCCTACATTTTGACATTTCGCTCCCTGTGCCGTGATTACCTGAGCACGCGATTTTTTTACTTGCTTATAAAAAGAATATTTTCCGTACATCTCCTCCGATATAAATGACTTCTTCACTCCAGTGTCCAATAACGCTTTCGTAAATGATTAATTTAATAAAATAGGAACAAATGGGAACTCCACTGTACACATACATATCGCCGAAAGTTTAATCGGTATAACATCTGTCGAATGAGTCTGATCATTTTGAATATCTTTTACTTTGAAAACATTCAATCGTCCCCTTTGCATCCTGTCACCTCGACTAAAGTTCTCGCTTGAACCCCCATTTCTGCAGTCCCCTCTATTGAAATCGTCACACACACACACACTCATTTCAACCTCCATTTATAAATTGGTATCCCCTTTCGTTAAATCTTCGATCATCCTTCTGAAATCTATTCCTGCTCTCGAACCCCTGATTTCCTTGACGGCCATTCTCGTAGTTATCCCTATAATAATTTCTGCCATTATTCAGTCTACGCACAACCTCTGAATTTCTCCAATTTCGTCGACTATCACCAGCATTAGACATCCTACGCATATTCCAATCTCGTCTTTCCACATTATCACTATTCCGCGAAACACTCATTGCTTTACAGGAATACCTTTCCTCAAACTTAGCTAAGATCTCCAAAAGTTGAACCGTGTTTTGTGAAATTCGAACCTCCACGTAATCCTGGGCTTGGGGTTCGAATCTAACGAAAATATCATCCCCCAAGTCTGCCTGCAACATCCCTAGTTCTAGTTTTTGATTCAACTTTAATAAATCGTATTCAAAATCCGTTGGCTCCTGGTCTTTTCTCTGCCTGCTCGCATAAAACCTGATCTGTAAATATTTTTTGTTTCAGATCGCGGGGAATGCTTTTGACAATTTTGCTTTTACCCGCGCGAAATCTGTGGCGGTATTCTGCACTAAAGTTGATCCGAATACCTAATACGAATATTGGACTCTTCCCAGGAGATGACTTTTCAAATAAGCACATGCTAAATCACTGGGTATTTGAAGTAATTTTATTTGATTATCAATACCGTCCAAGAAGTCAATCACATTTTCGGACCTGGAAAAGTATACTTCTGGTAATACATTAAACCCATCTGAGCTTCCTACCCCCGGGTCATATAAATTAAATCCTGTTGGGTGACAATGTGAAAAGGCCCTCCTCGTGTGACCTTCTCTTTGATTATTCGCGTGAGCTAGAGGTGTATGATTTTCAAAAGGAACAGACATGTTTATATTCATAATATGTCTTTATTAAGAACTATAACTTAAACTTTTGACAGATTGAATAATGATTATATATGTGAGAATCTATGATGAACAAACACACAATACAAGTAATATCGAAATAACCTTAGTCGGACCACTATCAATATCTAACCCTGTGACATCTCTCGCGTTCTTCTTCTAACATAACCCCTACGNCGTAATTTCTTAAGAGTGCTGAGAACCCTTGAATAAATCACGTTTTTCTTCTTGGAGGGGGTTGTGACATCTCTCGCGTTCTTCTTCTAACATAACCCCTACGTTCTTTGACGGCCACGATTAATGGCAATTTAGAGAAAGCTCAGTTAGGAAAGGATAGAGTGTGGATCGACGGTTTAGAATCAAGACGCCCACCTCACCAATCTATACAAGGTACAGGCCATTGTATTACCCTAGGAGAAAGATTTGGATTAACCTGGACATTGAGTATTCAACCAAGGTAGGGAGGATATATTCTGAACACTAGTATATAACTGAAACGAGATTAGGCGGAAGTAAGATATTTATATTGATAAGTGATCTAATTGCGTGATCTGAGTTAGTTAAAACTGAGTACTTTGGTTTATTCTCACTTAATATAAGTTTTTTCGATATCTAAGTAATTTAAGTTAAATTCTTAATAAAAGTCATATTAAGAATTATAGAATGTCTCATCCTTCCGATAATCCCACACCTCTAACTTACGTGGAAACCCCACGACAGATGGCTATGTCGCAACCCGCCTAATCTTAATTTCAATAATAACGCAAGTCCTAATATTAAATAGTCAATCCTACCTTATTCCAATCATAGCTCCGATACTAGGAAGTGGCGTCTTTGTGCGAATGCAATGGTATGCACCTTGACATAATGTCTTTATCTTCGGAATAACCTGCGTTGACCGTCCTTTCACGTTTCTATCAATCTCTCACATAACATTCCCGAAATTGCCCTTTTACTTACTGTGAAACTTCTGTTATTTAAAAGCTATCTAATTTGCATTTAATCTTCACGTTTCACTGCTTGGGTTTTGGTTGGAAAAGCGTTGCCATTAATCTTGGTCCCAAAAGGTACCCAAAGGACATGTTAAAGAAAAGACGCGTGAGCCCGTCACAGGGTCATCTGGTGAAGTTACGGGAATTTTTATATCCGATTTCGGAGTCGTGATCACGATCCAGAAAATAATTAGAAAAGTCTTTTTTCTCGCTTCAAGACTTATGAGGAAAGCACGTGTCACGGTCTGCGTAGTAGACAGTCGTCCAGAATTTTCCGCTAAATTTTCGACAATTTCTCATATCGGATATAAGATTAAATTTGCCCGGCTCAAAATACGCCAGGGCTTAAGTTTTCGTGCTCCAAGGCTTTTAAGGTAAGCCCCTGTGAGGGTGTTTCTAAAATACTATCGTTTGGCATTATCCGTAAAGTTGTGACAACTCTTATATGACATCAGATTCATTGCCCATCTCAAAATAAGCCAAGAAACAAGTTTTTGCTTTCCAAGGCTCTTACGATAAGCCCCTGCAATGGTTTGTCCAAAAACATTCTTAATGTCTGCCTTTAGCTAATGTCTGAGGAATTGTTTTCAAAGCCTCAACCACAGTTTCATGTTTGAGGATCGAATTTCCGTTATTGTTTAATCAATCCTTAATTATTTTTCTAATGTTACTACTAAGAGATAAATATCTAAACACACAAACAAATATAATTGAAACTTTATTTGTTGCTGGAATCACGATCACGTACGTTAAAAATATGAATCCTTGCATTTGAGAGATATTGTGTAACTGATTTCTGGAATTTGGAATTGCTATATTTTTGTTACATATAAATATTAATGCAAGAATCTCGCACTTAAATGTTTGGCGATGAAAAATGACTAATAAGAAAAGTTGTGAGATTTCTTAAAAAAAATATTTTTCCCCAAATCGTTTGGGGTTTATTCCCTTCTTCAAACTGCAGATTAAATTAAATAGATTATAATAAAGACAAGTATTCGAATAATTAACAGTTTTCAGTGTAAGTTCTTACGTAAAGTAAATCAAGGCATCAGAGTATTGGTGCTGTAACCTACGAAATGATATTCCCTTAAAAACTAAATATTTTCATTTATATTGTAACAATGCTCGACAGACAGGCAGGTATTTATTACAAGCTGCAAGAATTCTCTCCAACCTTCGTGTAGGCATTACTGTTTATTTTATTGCCCACTGCTTGAGGACATTTCTCCTTCTAAGGAATTCGGGATACACGATCACAAATTGTAACCGTGCTGTCAGCTAAAATTTTTATCGAAGGTCGAAATCCACAGTTCAGACAAAATTAGCTCCTTCATATTATTTCAGCCCCCATGTCATCCCCGGAAAGGATGTATCATTCCCAGGCATGCAAAAGTATGGAAATCGTATAAACCGGGATTCCGGGTTCTCGGTAAAGAAATCCTATCTGAAGCCATATATTTTACACGCTTTGAAGTCTAATTTCAATTTCACTTGGTTTCAACACCAAAATATTTATCTTCCGTAAGGTCGTAGCCCCCGGACGACTGACTGCAGGTCTTTTTCTAACTGCTTGGCTGGTTTATTATTGTTTTCATATTCGTGAAAAGATAAACGTCGAAGAAACGAGCAACATCTGTGATAGACTGTCCTGCTGCAATACGTCCGACACCTCCCCAGTGTTCAGAATCTTCCAATTGTCTTATGAAAACCATTGGTGCACGTTTAGCTTGAAAACAAATCGTACTAATGCTATGAACACCTATCATTGGCACCTACATATGCCACTCCAGTAACCCTTTACGGACAGGTTTTTCTAGACGCGAAGCCATGTGTGTGTGATTGACTGTTACCTAACATATTCGGATACTTCCTTCTACCTGTGCAGCGTATTTCAGGTTCTTTAATTCTGATTGCCTTGCAGAAATTAACATTTCCCTCACCGACTTAAATTTTGGAAGAAACTCTATTTGGCAAAGAGAGACTACAAACCTTCAAACATAAAATGCATATTACAAAGAGAAATGAAAAAAAAATATTATACGTATATAAGAGTAAACACATGTATTAATACAAGACAAATGGAAATATTTTTATATTTCCTGTTCAAACATAATTATATCTGTTGTAATTAAACCTGTTGACATTGCAACCAATATTAATGCGCTTGAATACAATTTTTAATCATGTGCATGCAAAATTGTTTAAAAGCTTAAGAATTGAAACTAATTTTTGTTTTATGTTTTATTAGTCTTTCAATATTCTATTTATTTATTGATATCACCATGTGTGCTTTTAAAGACTACATTTACCACTCTATAAGTGTAAATATTTTAAAGACCATAACTTTCGAAATACTAAAAAAAGGATTCTCAAAAAAATACAACTAAATGAAAATGGCAGTCATGTAATGTAATAGAAAAAAATAATTAATAGTACATTTGATTATAATGCCTATCAATAGTTCACCAAAAATCCACCCAATTTTCTACTTCTTTTGGAAATCTTGAGATATACCACTAACAATAAAATATTCCGTTGAAAATTTTGAATAATTTATTTTATATGGTGAGTAAACATTTCTAGGTTGTCTTTTATATATAGGCTGTGTATTAAATAATATATTAAATATTTGCATGTAAGCAGAATAAAAAATTACATTAGCTTCGTAACACAAAAAATTGAAAATAAGATGTTTAAAATAATGTTTTAAGGCAAAATATTGCTCATGATTATAAGTCAAATTATGAACATTTGAGTTCAAGATGCTTAAAAAACCAGATAAAATCAAGTTTTTTAGGTAATTTAATTTTAAAAAATTTCTGCTGAATGTTTTAATTTCTATAATAACAATTTAATAAATTAATATCTTTCAATTAAAATCTTAATTTTCTTTTTCGTCGAAACTAAGGTACGTTATTTTTGATTCTTACCTTAATAAACGTAATTTGTCATTTCATTTTCATTATTTTGAACAGGATAAATTTTTATGAGTAGTGTAGTGCAGTGCTTCTCAAACGTTTAACATTTGCGACGCAATTGTCTAATAATTTTTTTTTCTCGTGCCTCTTTCCATTCAATAACAAAATATTGAATGCGATAATAATGTGTAGAAGGTCATTCGTACATTATTTAAACGATTCTGATAACTACTTTTTGTCTGCAAATGTCAAACTTTTTGTAAGGATTTGCTTCTATCTACTAGCCATGATTATTGACAATAGCTCAAGAATATTGAAATAACTTAAGGTATCTCACTACGTTCGGGACCATGATTTTAAAAAAGCGCATAAATGGATAATTTTCATGATATTTAGTGTCACTTAGATTAGAATACATGTATACAATTGTTTTAAGGGCATTATGACAAAAAAAATTATTTAAATACAATATTTTGGCAAAAACTTAACTTAGAATAACCATTTTTCCAAATGTACTCCTTTTGTAAAAAATGCTTCTATTGGATTAATATTTTGCCTGTATATAGCTCAGACCTCTGTACAGAGGCTCAACTAGAATTTTCGAAACGCATAACTTGGGAGTTGGTTTATCCATGTTTTACGAAAACAGAAGGGAGAAATTTTAAGAAAATACGCCGATAATTATTTCAAATGGTTTTAACTCTAAAAATAATGTGAATTTTTCAAAAATCATAATTGAGCCTCTCTACAGAGGTCTGAGCTATATACAGGCAAAATATTAATACAATATAAGTATTTTTTACAAAAGGAGAACATTTGGAAAAAAAATTATTCTAAGTTAATTTTTTGCCAAAATATTGTATTTAAATAATTTTTTTTGTCATAATGTCCTTAAAACAATTGTATACATGTATTATAATCTAAGTGACACTAAATATCATGAAAATTATCCATTTATGCGCTTTTTTAAAATCATGGTTCCGAACGTAGTCGGATATCTTAAAGGTCTTGCACTCATTTTTTCCCGAAGATTTCGTGGCGTGATTGAAAGAGTGCTTGATTACAACGGTTGTACCTAAACTCGAAACAACATCATCGCTTAATTTTTAGGATTTTTTAAAGAAATACTCAAAATTTTATTCGCGAATTAAATAATTTCGCCAGCAATTTTGTAATTGGAAAGATAATTTATTTTGTCACGATACAGTATATTTTTATTCTTTACGAATTTTTAAAAAATACTCAAATTTTAAATATTTAATAACTACTTATGAAATTTAAATTTTTTATAACTTCTCCATTTATAAAAATAATTGCATGAAACATTTTCCCGTGTATCGAACATTTCAAAAAATGCTCACAATTTTAGTGCAATATTTAATATAGTTGTGATGTTTTGTAATTGAAAAAATTTCTACTTTTTTCAACGTACAACTACTTTTAAAAAGGTACATTTTCGTTTCCATGGCCTAAAAAGTTGCAAATGGATGAGTGAATATTAAAGTTCCACTGTTCGCTCACTCGAGAGCTTTTCGACGCACCTCAAAATTTGGAACCATTGTCAAATGACGAGGATGAGACTTGAGCTGGCACCCATCTCTCTTAACTTCCATACCACACCAATGCTAGGATGTGTAAACTCTCGACAGATTCATCAGCGGGTCTTCAGCGTTAGCCAAAATTTTAAAAGGGCTGCAATAATTAATTATAGGAAATCACCACGCAAATTTTGTAATGACGTTAATATAGAAATCACGCACACACATACCAGGAACGGCTGATAGCGAGAGGGGAAGGGGAATTTCCATGACAATATGTTATGCAATTAAAAATTTTCGTTCAAAGCCGGAGAGAAATAAACCTGTCTGACAAAGAAAAGAAGCAAAAAATTTCTAAACAGGGGATTTTAAGTTATACACTTGGTAAAAGCCCGAGCAACGCCGAGCTAAGCGAAGGAGGGTTGGGGTGGAAGCCATTTTGAAAAAGAGTATTAGAAGTGCTGATTTTCTGAAGGAAACGAAAAATTTATAAAAGTAGAGAAAGCCCGTGTACCGCCGGGCCATACAGATAGTATCTGTAAAACATCTAATATAGTGTATTAGATGTAATTGAATACTAAAAAAATTAATTCGAGAATGAACTAAAATCAAAACCTACCTAAAACAGATCCTCGTTGAAATAGTCCAGAGCCAACAACAGTATTGAATGAAACAAATAATAAATTATGTTGCTAAAAAATTAGTGAATGAAACAATACTTTTTTGGAATATCTGTCTTAAAAAGTATAATTTGATTGCAAAGAGCAAACGAATGAGTGCTCTAATAACTATTGTGATAAATGTATGATAACATAAAATAGGCATATGATCTCCAAGAAACTATATAAGGAACAGATTATTAGAATCAACGGTAAACCATGATGGCATGAGATTTAAAATTACATCCACACTGAATTTTAAAGAAATTCAGAGGGAAATATGAGAAAATCTTTTCAAGGTGCTTCTTTATTCTGCAAACATTTTTTCGATCACAAATTAAATCGATTTCTGGTTTGCAAAATTGTCAGAAGCAAAGTTAATGTGTGCTAAATTTTGGCAACCATGTGCTTCGTTTCATGTAATGGCGCCAATAGGTTACGATATTCTGTAAGGACCGAAATGTTCATTGGAAGATTTTTTGGTACTTGCGTATTATTGAAACAATTTCCAACTGTAATAATAACTCGCCAAGTCAGCAACCGTGATTTCCTAAGTGTCATTCGCACTGAATTGGCAACCATGGACTTACTTTTGTTTGAATTTCCGGAAGAGGATAAAATATTCTTAGTTAAGAAAACACGATTCACTTCGGTCGACATCGCTAAATCAACTGAATTTTTTTGAAAAACAATTGCAATTCTGTCACAAAGAATAAAAAAAAGACAAAATACAACCTTAAATGAATATATATATATATATATAAGAAAACATGCAACAAACTTCCAAAAAAAAAAACAGTTCAAAACATTAGTTTTCATAACCTTATACATGAGAAACCTCATTTTAGCAGTACGTAAGAAAATAACAATTAAAAATTGAATTAAAAAAAATTACAGTGAATTTCGAAAAAAAACTTCGTACTGCATAGCATTATGAGCTATAATACTTATGTGCCAAGTTTTATACTTCTGGGTTGCTTCGTTTGGCCGGAACAGGTGAACACACACACAAACTCATTCTTTTAGAAGTATAGATGAACCACCGAGCATTAATTACATTTGTTGAAAGTAGCATGTGTTTAAAAATTTTACATGTGTCAGTAACGTAATTTTTTAAATGTGTACATTGAGATTTTTTTAAGTGAACTAGAATTTTTGCGAATAATAGTACATTTTAATATTGATAAATTTCTCAAAATTCCATTTTATACCTCATTATATCTTAAGATAACATACAAAAACGACAATTAAATGTATTGCAAAAAATTTATATTAAAAACTTACGTATAAAATAATGCTAACGGAATAAAAGCAATTAAATTTTTCACAAATATTTCTGAAATGTTTATTTTATTAATGGATGTAATAAATAAAATTTATAACCTGTACTCAAAAATAACTCCGGCGGCTAGCTCAAATAATTTTAATTGGTTGTACATTATAATTGAGCACAGTTACAAATACAAAACAAAACCAGTTAATACAATACAAACACCAAGAGGTTTGCACGGGCGGACATTGGCACGTCCTTTCTCCACCGAGGAGGCAGGCTGACTGTTTAATTGTCCATACGGCTAGGAGAGGGTGCTTTATAACCATTCGTTACACTCCCCATCTGGTTCCCAGGTATCGTCCTCGATGAGGAACCAGCAGAATTGTCTTTCCTGGGTCTTCCCCTTTTTATGAGAGTTATCACTGGAGTGTCTTCCTTGTCTATGCATGGACTAAGAGCAGATGAATGATAAGATCCGAGAACCTCATATGGGTTGTATGGATTTGCCACTTCGTAAGTCGTTGGTGAGAGTTGAGTCACAACGCTCATCTAAGGCCCATCTCTTTTAGGCATAAATTTGGCTGTCTTCTTCTGGGCAACATTGCTAAGGGGCTAAAGGGTTACCCAAACTGGATGATACAAGGAACCAGGACAATGTTTTCTGTCATAGTAGGCCTTTCGCTGATCTTGTTTCTCTTCAATTCTTTCACGGATTTCAGATGAAATTCTTGCCAATCTTCAAATATGGGGTAATCTCTGGTACGAAATTTTCATTATCTATGATGGCTCGAAAGTCCTTGGTCACATCATCTATAGTTCTCATTTCTCGTCCAAACCGCATGTAAGCAGCAGTTTTACCGGTGGTATCACATTTGGCACTATTCGGAGTGAAACGGATAGACAGCATTTTATCTTCCAAATTCGTGTTGTCGATTTTGAACTAAGATGGCAATTCTTGGTTTTAGGTCACGGTTTTTCCTTTCAACAGGTTTTCTTGTGGATCATAAACAGGAATAATGTTTTGATCAATGTTCAGTATGGAACAAAGTTGTTGCATGACGGCACCCACAAACTGAGAGCCATGGTCGCTAATTAATCTTCTGGGTAAGCCGTATCGTAATATAATCTCTTCCGTTAGAGTTGTAGCACATTCTCTAGCAGTGGCTTGAGTGAGGGCAAAAGGTTCAACCCATCTTGTGCAACAGTCTTCAAAAATAAATATCCACTTCTTTCCGGATGGACGTTCAGGCAAAGGTCAAAATACATCAATGGAAATCGTCTCAAAACGTTGAGAATACTCAGGTCTACCGGAAGAATCCGAAAGGCCTTTGGTTGGATGGTTTGTAGCGATTACATTCTGTGCAATTCTTTACATAATCAGTGATGTAAGAACGCATACCTGTCCAATAATACCGTTTGGAGATTCTTTCAAACGTTCCATAGGCTTCATAATGAGCTGCGTTCGGGGCATCATGGTGGATTTTCAAAATGTCTTGACTTTCGTAAATTGCCACTACTAATTGGGCTTCTTCACTTTCAGAAGTAGTTGAGTAACGGAATAAAATTCCTTGATTCATGAGGTATCCTTTTTCTAACCAGTTGGCAAAATTAACACAATTTTCATTGTTTTCAAAGCATTCAATTATTTTCTTCAGCTCATTATCCTTCAATTGTTCTTGGCTAACTTCTTTAGGTGAGCATGTGGGAAAATAGACGAAAACAGCAAGAATATCACAGTCTGCTTTTTCTTGCTCTGAGGTGGGTCTAGATAATGTCCGCAATAAAGTTCGATCTTCCGGAAATATAGTCGATAGTTAGATTATAAGATTGGATCTGTAGTGCCCAACTTGAAAGTCTTCCGGTGGGATATTTCAAAGATAATAACCATTTTAAAGGCTGGTGGTCAAAGGAGAGTCTAATAGTTTGTCCTTCAACGTAACGTCTACATTTTTCAAGGGCTCACACAACTGCAAGAGCTTCTCTTTCTGTGGTAGGGTAATTTCGCTCCGAGGACGAAAGTAGTTGGTTTGAGTATTCTATCGGGTGTTTTTCATCTTTTTCTTCTTGGAATAAAACTACTCCGAGGGCCACGCTACTGGTATCTGTTTGGATGACAAACAGCTTGGACAGTCAGCTGGCTTAAGGACAGGAGGAGACGCTAATTTTGATTTTAGCTCTCTGAAAGCTTCTTCTTGTTCAGAGCCCCACTTCCACGTTGCATTTTTCTTAGTTAAGTCTGTTAGTGGTTTTGCAATTTGAGAAAAGTTTGGAATGTATCGCCGATACCAGGAACAGGTTTGTACAAAGCTTTGCACTTGTTTAACAGAGGTTGGGGACGTCATACCTGTGATAGCAGCTGTAAATGTGGATCAACTGAGATGCCTTCTTTGTAATGAAATGTCCTAAGTATTTCATCTTTTTACAACAGAAGTTGCACCTCTCTCTATTTGAATGTGATTTAAACAATGAAAGATGTTTGAAAACTTGCCCTAGATCTAAAAGATGTTTCTGGAAGGTTGGAGACAATATTATGATATCATCTAGATATGACAGTGCTAGCACATTGTTTAATCCTGAACGGAACTTGTCTATCAACCTTTGAAAGGTTGCAGGTGCATTTCGTAATCCAAATGGCATACGAGTGAACTTATAAATACCAAAAGGGCATGTGAAAACAGTTTTATCTTGATTCTCTGCCGCCACTATTACTTTGTGGTATCCTGGACGCAAGTCAATAGTAGACATATAAGGTGTTGGCTTAGCTTCGTTAAGCAAGTCATCCATCCGAGGTAAAGGATAACTATCTGGGACGGTTTGAGCGTTCAGATTCCGGTAGTCTATGCAGAGACGCATGCTGCCATTTGGTTTTGTAATCAAAACAACGGGAGAGGCGTACAGAGATTCACATTCTACTATGATTCCTTGCTGTAGCAGAGAATCTAGCTCTTTCTTCAACAGCTCTTTCCTGGCGAGATTCATTCGGTAGGGAGGCATTGAAATTGGTGGACTGTTTTCAGTGTTGATGCTATGTTCGATAAATGGAGTAGCTTCTCTCCCTACTTCGAAGATAGGGTGATGATTTTTAAGTAAGCTGTCTAGTTCCACACACTGAGAACCAAGGAGTTCTTGTCCTTCATCTTCCCGTAGTTGACAGTTATTTATCGCCACAGGCCGTGCATTAACAGAAGTACTCAGATAAGACGTTACGAAATTGCACGATTTTCGGGAATCATCACAAAAAGTTCAACAGCTTTTTCGGAAATTCAGTACTGTTCCAGCATTCTCAAGAAAGTCAACTCCAAGTAGAGTGGAGTTGTTTTCGACATCAGGCGATATTATAAAGGGGATTTTAAACTTTCTGCCTTCCAGTATGATGATTTGAAAAGTGATTAGAACTTCTTTCTGAGTAACGATTCCATAAGCAAAGGATAGAGATATTACTGTCTTCTCAAAGGCAGATCCTTGTTGGAGAAGTATAGTGAAAAGAGTTTCTCCTGCAATCGAATGGCTTGCACCACTATCCGCAAATGCAGTTCCTGAAACACTTCATTTATGCTGATCCTGAGTACAGCATTTCTGTTCGAAGGAGAGAGACTGTTAATTTGCAGAATTCCAAAATGAGCTGGATGACCCTTTGAAGGATTGCAGTCAGGGCATTTTGACTTGATGTAGCCGGGCTTTCCACATCCATAGCAAGACAGAGGATTTCGGCTTTCAAATTGCTAATGTACTCTATAGGATTTTCTTGGTTCTTCCTTTGCCTTATCCTCCGTTCTTGTACTGATTTGCTTATTTATTTTTGAGGGGAAAAAAGTTCTTCTTACGTCTGGTAAAACTTTATGGTTCGACGTCTTACCTCAAGCAATTTCATAATCGTCTAATTTTTGTACTAACTCAGAGGAGCTTTTAATATCTCCCCAGATATCCACGAAGTGTTCTTTAACTTCCTTCGAAACTCTTTTCTTAAGCTGATCGGTAAGAACCAAACCCCTAAGGGAGTTAAAGTCTTTTACTTTTAGGCTATGTAGCTATCCTTCAAAGTAATTTTTTAGCTCGTACACGAAGTCCTTCCACAAAGTTTCGGGTTGTTTTTGATGAGTACTGAACTTCGAAACGATTCAGCACTCAACTTGAATCGTTGGAGTAGCACTTGCTTAATGTGCTGGTAATTTTCTAATTTGTATTTGGGTTCAAGCAGGATAATATGAGAAATGTCGATAGGTAACATAGGTAGAAGGTGTGTACATAATCGACTTCACATATGTTAACTTGCTCACACTGCCTTTCAAATATTTTAAGATAGGTGGAAATATCAGAATTTTTCACAAATCTGGGTATGAGGTATTGGATATTTATTTTCTCTGCGGAAGAAGCACTAGTGTTAGTTGAAGTAGCAGTCATGCTTAACTTCATGCGTTCTAGTTCTAAAATCAGTCCCTCTTGTTTTCCTTTGTAATCATTTTACTCCTTTTCGTCAAGTTCGGCCTGAACCCTAGTTTCAAGAATGGTTTCTAAAAGGGTTTTGTGTGTGTGTGTGTGGTAAACTGTTCATCAGTCTTTCGAAGTTAGGATTACATTTTAAAGTCTATTACTCTCATCATTTCTCATATTTCGAGGCCTAATTCTGTAGCTAGTGTTTTTAAGTCATCTTTGCGCGCTTTAGCAAGATACGCCATTGTTTTAACTTTAGAAAAAAAGGGGTCAATAATAAAGTCCGATAGCCACAAATTAAATGCAGTTAATTTAATTTTAAAATAGTTAACCTTTATAATTGAGCATCAACTAGTCATTATAAGAACAAGAATTGGATATTCGAACACAATTCAATTAAAAAATATATTATAGATATCTTACAGGAAACAAAAGCTAAACTTTGAAAGCAAAATGAAAATTTAAGTAAAAAGAAATTCTAATGAACTTAGTCAAAACAACATAAAAATTTATACTTTGAAGGAATAAAAGTACTGCTTAAAAATATTGTAGATATTTTACAGACGGCAAAATCTTAGCTTTGAAAATAAAAAAAATTCACATATAAAAGAAATTCTGATGAAATTCATAGTCGAAACAAAACCTATGAATGAATCTTTTGAAGGAATAAAAATACTTTTCTATAATACTTTTTTTTTGTTAACAAAAAATAATATAAATTTATATCTTTTAAATTCACAAAAATCTAATATGTGATCAAAATTCTTCAATATAGTTAGAAATAAAACACAGTATAACAACACTTAAATTCAATATAAAAGATACTTAACACACACAGGAAATATCAATCTCAGTGACACTCCTGCGTCATAAATGAATTAATGAGTCAGCAGAAAAAAAGTGAAAAGTATCGATGATTAACAAATTTTACAGAACAAACAGCAGTGAGTGCTGTATTCAAAGTTCCATGTAAAATGAACAAGAAAAATAGAACATCTGATTTTCACCAAACAAGGGTTGAGAGACAGAAAAGAGGGGGGGGACCCTTAGTAACAAAACGTCTAGTTTGTAAGCGGAAACAAGCAGTGACAACTCAAGGTCAGTAGTGAGGGTAAAAATTCGCCGAACAAATACACTAATAGAGTCATAAATCACAGACAGGGACAAAAATTGTACAAAAGTAGAAAGAGTTTTCTTACTAGAGAAAAGAATTACACAAATATAATAGACTAATAAATCATGGTTATTATGTATATGCCATAAAATACGAATACACAAGTAAAATTCAACAAAAAGTCAAAATGAACAAGAAAACAAAACGAAAGAATCTTAGCTGATGATCCGTGAAAACGAATGCAATCCAAAACTTCTAATTTCCCTCTAGGAAATAAACAATCCAACTTCGTAGCTGGCAGCTACAACTTCAGAAAATATTTTTAGAAATTCTTTATGAACTAGCAGTTCAGAATATTGAAGATAATTTTGTTAGACTAGCAGTCCTATTAAAATTAACTTCCTTTTCTTGCTACTCGCTGGGCGCCATTTTATAACGTGTACTCAAAAATAACACTGGTGGTTAGCTCAGATAATTATAATTGGTTGAACTTTTTAATTGAGCACAGTTACAAATACATAAAAGAAAACCCAGTTAAACTTTATACAAATAATAAGTTGTTTGCGCGGGCGGACATTGGCATATCCTTTCTCCAATGAGGTGGCAGGCTAACTCTGGTACGTCCTTCCTTTACTGAGGTAGCAGTCAGACTGGTTACTTGTCCATACGGCAAGGAGAGGGCGGTCTATTACCATTCGTTACAGTGTCAGTTTAAAAAAATTACGTTTATATCCTTAGTTAAATACGATTTAATATTTGTTTTCACAGATACCTCCAAGCTCATAAGTGGGAAAATGCTATGACTCTTGACAAAGGTTCTTGGGGCTTCAGGAGAAACATGGGTATAAGTGATTTCCTGACTGACCAAGAACTCATAACGACTCTCGCAAAAACAGTCATGTGAAGTTTTTTTTTTTTTTTTTTGATTGTCTGGTTTCACAAAGTTTGGGAACTTTTGTTTTGTATGGAGTGTAAAGCATATATCCAAAAAATGTATGTCTCAGGAAGCATTCAAAAATATTCAATTTCCTTCTTTCTGCATAAAACTGCAACGTTTGCAAAGGTGAGACGTGTGCGGAAATTAAGTACCGTTTCGTTCTACTACAACTGCAGGGGTATTACAATTCGACAATTGTGCACGCGTGTCTCTGGTTGATAATCAGTCCATTGACCCTATTGCAGCCGCATTGTGTAGTTTTTGCACATGTTAATGAGCACTTAAAATGTTTAAGAAGATTAATGATCCCACCAACTGTGAAGAGCGTTTTGTTATCAATTTTTTGAAAGCAAAGAATGTTAAGACAGTTGAGATTCTTGGTGAAAATGTAACGAATGATGAAAGGGATAAGTTATTTCGTTAATTCAATGATATGCGCACCAATGTTTATAACGAAGCATGGAGTGGGTGGTCTTCTGTTGTCAATCATGGTTTGGTTAAAAAAGTGAATGAGGGAATTTGTGAAAACAACAAACGTTTGCAATAAGATTGCTTTAAGATGGGTTTCTCAGCAAATTTTGAAAACTATTCACTGACGGCATCTTTCTTAAAAAGGGTATAGACAAATTGGTTTTTTGATATAAAAAATACATGAACCATGTTAGTAACTATGTATAAAAAATAGTTTTATAGACACGTTCTTTCACGTAAAAATGAATTTTTTACACGGTTTTCCAAAATGAATTTCAGTTTCTGGACAGGCCTTGTATATATTAGATATAAATATAAATTACTGAATACATTGATTGCAAGGAGAGTATAAAACTATTTAGAAAAAAGATTATATTGAAAAATATTGTATCCTGTATTGCTTTTATTAGAACCACACGGCTAGAACCGCAATAGAAATTTCAGAAGGCAAAAAACAGGTTTTATATTTATTTTTTTTAAAAAAAATAGTAATAAATACATTTTAAAAATATTTTAGTTTATTTAGTGTTATTTTTATTTTGTACAAGAATTTTATGTAAAATAAAAAAAAAAATCGTAATAAATACATTTTAAAAATATTTTAGTTTATTTAGTGTTATTTTTATTTGGTACAATAATTTTATGTGAAAAAAAAAATCGTAATATATAAATACACTGCGAAAAACCGGTTATCAGAACTGAGCACAAAATACTCACTTTTGAATACGTCACATACTCAAAATAGCTCCGATGCAAACATACTCAAATTTGAGAATAGCCCATTCTCATCTTTGGCAACGACTACGTACTCAAAATTGTAAACATCACATACTCATTTTTGAAACTGTTACTGGATCAAATTTGAGAATATAACAGCTAAGTGTGAATGAGTAATGCACTCATTTATGAGTATTTATGGGTCAAATATGAGTTTGTATGTTATTTATTTTAGATACTGTTGTATCCAATACTAATTTTTAACATAAAAATATACATCAAATCAAATTTAAAGGGATCTAAATACGTGATACTTAAGTTGTAAATTTCATTTTTTCCATCTTATATGTTATTTAATTTACATTTTATGAAGTTTTTACCACTTAACTTCGAAAATCTAAATTCTTTTTGCATTTATTGTGTTACAAAAAGTTTACTTGCGTATCATCGCCAAAGTGCCAACGTTCAAGATAATTCGCCATGTCTCGTACGCGCGGAATTAACAACCATGTACTTCGTTTTATATAATGTCGCGCCAATATTTTTGAGGCGATATGCAAGTTCCAACAAAAATATAATTTTTCGTTTTAAAAATGTAACTACTATGTGATCTTAAACTATATTATTTTTGAACTTATACCTCAAATTTAAATCTTTGAAAAACACAAAAATTGATTCCATGCAATAGTTGAACAAATGTGTAAGTAATTTGGCTCATTAAAAGTTATATTTATATTTCTAGAAGCAATATATTGTCTCTTTAAAATCCTATACAAACAGAAAATTAGCTTTTATTTAAAATCAGTCTCAATAAGTATCTTGGAAACATTACGATGAATAACAGACTTTTCATATTAAAAATTTCTAAACACAAAATAAGAAATGAATAGTTTCTTTACATATGTAACATGAAAAGAAAAAAAAA
>BMAV01023981.1:24840-42129 GCA_019973955.1 Trichonephila inaurata madagascariensis | reverse complement strand
GCGGCTCATTGGGAGTTTTATGGAGCCAGATGCGGGATGGAAATGAAAGTTTATTGTGATTTACAAATGATATATAATTGTGAAACTTATTGGTATTATGTAAATATAGATTTGACAAAGTAACTTAGAGAGTTTTTATTTCAGGGTGACAGACCCTGAAAGTATTATGCCATAGCTGATATGTAGCCTCAACTCGGAGCAGTGGAGCTGGACTCCCAGCTCCCTATTGAATGTTTTATCTTGATGCAGAGTTTGGGTCTGCGCACCCAGGAAAAATTCACGTAGAAGGTTTAAGTGTATCAATATTTAAGTTGCGTCAAATATAGAATTAAGTACATATGTAAAAAGTGAGAATATACCATTATTAAACAACAATTGTTAATGTTTTCCTAGTTAATGGAGTAAAATTTATTGTGTATCTGTCACGAGTTTAAATTTAAAATTAAGTTGAATATTAAATATAATTCTAAGATAAATAATGAAAATTACAGTTAAGTTAAATATTGGAAATTATAGAAGTTAAAATGAGGATTCAAGGTTAAAATTTAAATAAAACTTAGAAAGCGAAGAGATTCAGAAATAACAATTTAGGCACGTAATTTATTAAGGGCGTTGAGAACCCTTAAATAAATCACGTTTTTCTTCTTGGAGGGGGTTGTGACATCTCTCGCGTTCTTCTTCTAACATAACTCCTACGTTCTTTGACGGCCACGATTAATGTCAAAACTTTTCCAACCCAATTCCATGAGGAAAAACGAAGTAACAATGCAAATAAGATATCCTTTAAAAGGATAGAAAGTTTAGTGAGAAAGAATGGCAATCTTAGAGAAAGCTTAGTGTGGAACATTTGGAATTGAATTTAGACGGCCTAGTCAAGAGAGACGGAAACGCCCACCCTCGATAATATTTATAAGGAGGAACAATTGTACACGAGTACATCAATCTACCTGCAAGTATCAGAATCGTTGTGTCTTCAACCAAGGTAGGAAGGTTATAATCCGAAAGCTAGTATAATATAGAAAGCGAGATTAGGCAGATAATTAATTATATTTTGATAAGTGATCTAGTTGTGCGTTGTAACCTAAATAATCGACATAATTTGGTTTATTCTCACTTAATATAAATTTGTTCGTTATATAAGTAATTTAAGTTAAATTCTTGATGAAAGTTGTATTAAGAATTACAAAATGTCTCATTCTTCCGATAATCCCACACCTCTAACTTACGCGTAACCTCCAAGACATAACTATCGACAGATGGCTATGTCACAACCTCTATGCTCTTTGACGGCCACGATTAATGGCAAATCTTTTCCAACCCAAATCCAGGAAGTGAAACGAGGGATAGATGCAAATAAGATAACCTTTAAAAAGACAGAAGTTTTAGTAAGCGCGTTGGCAATTTAGAGAAAGTTCAGTTTATAAAAGGTAGAAGTGTAATTTGACGGCCCACCCTAGAATCATGGAAATCTCACCATTACTACAAGGTGCATACTATTGCACTCGAGCATAACTGAATATATGAATTTGATTAGACCGTTGCTTGGAATTCAATGTAGGAAGATTATTTTCCGAATTCGAAATGTTATTAGGATTGGGAATAGGCGGATAATATAATTATACAGATAAGTGATCCAATTGCGCGATCTGTGTTAATTACTGCTACGTGTTTTGGTTTATTCTCACTTAATATAAGTTTGTTCGATATATAAGTAATTTAAGTTAAATTCATGATAAAAGTAATATTAAGAATTCTAAAATGCCTCATCATTTCGAGAATCCCACACCTCTAACTTACGCTGAAACCCCACGATATGGTCAACGAAGATCGACTATATCACATGAATCATTCTTAATAAAGTCATATGAATAATTTAAAATTTCTATTCCTTTTGTAAACCCTACACCTCTAGCCTACGGGAATAATCAAAGAAACGGTCACCTTAGGGGGGCGGTTCCACAGTGGCGACCAACGCGATTTAATTTATATGACGCTGGGATAGGGAGCTAGAGTGGGTTTGGTATTTTACCAGAAGTATGCTTTTCCGGGTAGGAAATTGTGACCAATTTTTGGAAGGTATTGATAATCAAATAAGATTACTAGAAATATATATATACCCAGTTATTTAGCATGTGGTTATTTGAAAGATCATATCCTGGGGAGGGCCCAAGATTGGTATCAGTAATTCCGATCAGCGTTAGTGCAGAATACCGCCACAGTTTTCGAGCATCTAAAAGCAGAATTGTCAAATGCATTTTCCGCGATCCGAAACAAAAATATTTACAGATTAGCTTTTATGCGAATCAGCAGAGAAAAGACCAGGAGCCAACGTATTTTGTTTGCGATTTATTAAAGTTGAATCAAAAACTAGAACTAGGGATACCTCAGGCGGACTTGGTGGATCAGATTTTTGTAAGACTCGAAACACAATTTCAAGATTATGTGGAGGTCCGAAATCTACAAAACACGGTACAATTTTTGGAGATCTTAGCTTAATTTGAGGAGAGGTATTCTTGCAAGGCAATGCGTGGTTCGCGGAATGATGATAATGTGAAAAGAAGAGGTTGGAATGAGCGCAGAATGTCTAATGCTGGTGATAGTCGACGAAATTGGAAAAATTCGGAAGTTGGGCGTAGACCAAGTAATGGCAGAAATGATTACAGGGGTAACTACAAGAATGGCCGTCAAGGAAATAAGTGGTTCGAGAGAAGGAATAGATTTCAGAACGATGACCGCAGATTCAACGATAGGGGATACCAATTTAGAAATGGATATCGAAATGATGATTTTAATAGAAGCGAACACAGAAATAGGGGTTCGAGTGAGAATTTCAGTTGAGGCGAATTGAGCAAAGGGGACGATTGAATGTTTTGAAAGTTTTTGAAGTTCAAAGTAATCAAAAGAACTCGGCAGTAGATTTACCGATTAAACTTTCTGCGATATGTATGTCTCAAGTGGAATTCCCATATATTCCTTTTTTATTAAATGAAACATTTACGAAAACGTTATGAGACACTAGAGCGGAGAAGTCATTTATATTTGAGGAAATGTAGAGAAATATTTTTATTCTATAAGCAAGTAAAAACCGCGTGCTCAGGTGATCACGGCACAAGGAGCGAAATGTCAAAATGTAGGAATTGTAGAATTGAACTTTCGAATTAGGGAGTTTGAAAAGCCTTGGTTTTTTCATGTGTTGACAGATTTGAAATACCCATGTATTCTTGGGGTAGATTTCATAAGTAGATCAAAGAATGTTTTGGACTTTGATCAAAAATCTTTAAAAATTCCGGTTCGCAAAAATATACGGTGGTTAAAACATTTGAGAAAGGAAATGTAGAAATAGATTTGTCTATGACAAATTTGAAGGATAAGCATAAGCAGGAGTTACAAGATTTGTTTAGTAGTTTTAAGGAATTGTTATCATATAAAACAGGGCTTACTCAAGTTTTATACCATGAAAATGATACGGGGGATTCTTCTATGCTGCTTTGTTGTTTCTAGGCCGTACCGTTACAATAGGCAGAGCAATTGATACTCGATTATCATGAAAAAAAAATGTTGGAGAAGGAACCATAGTTCCGATTCAATCCCATTACGCATCACCAGTAGTGTTATGTAAAAAAAATAATGGGTTACCACCGGATAATCTGGAAGCATATAGATTTGTGGTTGACTAGAGGAAACTAAATTCGGTCACGAAGTATCCACGCTATCCCTTACCGTTAATTGATGATTTAATAATGAATATCTCCTATACGACAATAATGTCATCTTTTGATCTAAGAAGTGGGCACTTTCAAATGGCAGTAAACCCTAGTGATATTGTTATGACCGCGTTCGTAGTAAAAAGTGGCACCTACGCATTTCGGCGTATGTCATTTGGCTTATCAGGGGTGGATCCGAATTTTCAGAAGGCGATAAAGAACATTTTGAAACCGGAAATAGGGAGGTTTGTGAATGTTTATATGAATGACGTGATCAACTCGTCTCAATCATACACTCAACATGTTGAGCGATTAAGGGAAGTTTATAGGTTATTACATGATGCAGGATTGACCTTAAATAAGGAAAATATGTAAATTTGGTTGTGACGAATTGAAGTTTATACGGATAAAAACGGATGATACAAAGGTTCGAGCCATACTTGACATGAAAACATCCGCTAAATTCCAAGGAGGTACTAAGTTTTTAGGTATGTACCAGTGGTACGTGAAATTTATTAAAAATTATGCTTATCTTTGCGAACCCCTTTATAATCCTAAGCGAAAACTAAAAAAAAATATGGTCAATTGAGGCGCAGAAGGCATTCGACGTGGTCAAGGCGGTCATAACGAAGGCGCCAGTTTTAAAATTGCCGGATTCCAAAACCCCTTTCGAGTTATTTACGGATGCAAGTTCAATAGGTGTGGGAGCGGTTCTAAATCAGGAACAGAGACCGGTTGTATTTGCTTCGTGTACACTTAGCAATGCTGATAGGGATTACACGAAAACCGAAAGAGAATGTTTAGCAGTAGTTAGGGCGCTGAATAAATTCAGAACATATTTAGGTTCACTGCCGATTAAAGTTACTACTGATCAAGCGGCTTTAACGCGTTTAACTCATGGGAAAATTTTGTCAAGTAGGATGATCTGATGGACACTAAAGTTTACAGAATTTAATACAGAATGGGAACATAGGCCAGGAACTCAAAATGCGGAGGCGGACGTTTTATCAAGAAACCCGGTTGGAAGTATAATGGGAGAGAAAGTTAATTGTCCAATAATCAGAGATTTGGTACTTACGTCGCGAGAACAGTTAAACAAAGAGCAAAAGAAGAACCCAGAATTACTTCATATGTATAGATATTTAGAAAACCAGAAGATAGCTCAGTTAATGTGACGATATGTGAGCATTAGTCCAAAGACTTTAGACAAATTGAGGGCTTGTTATTTTAAGCCAAAAATGCCAATTCACTACGTGAAATGCGAGTATACATTCCAAAGTCTTTAAAGAATGAAATAATGAGAGAATTTCACGACAAGCCCATAGTATGCCATTTTGGTCGTTTTAAGACTTATCATAAAACAAGGGACGTTTGTTATTTTGCCGTATATGATAATATTTATTGATCAATAAGTCTCTACATGCCATTTGTGCCAGGTTAATAATTACAAAAACGCGTTACCATTTGGTCAATTAAAACCGTTTGTATCAAATTATCCAAATGAGATATAGTTACATTAGATTTATTAGGCCCGTATGCTACATCGATAGTGAGACGTAATCGATATGTTTTAGTAATTACCGATCATTTCAGCAAAAGGGCTGAAATCATACCTCTTAAAAAGGCCTCGGCTCGTGTAATAGCGAAAAATTTTTTTGATAATTTTATATTGCGTTTTGGAGCTCCAATAAAATTAATAAGTGATAACGGTCCCCAATTTATATCCGAGATTTTATAACATTTAAGTGAAATATTAGGCATAAGGCATGTGAAAACTGTTGTATATAGGCCTCAGGCAAATAGAACTGAACGCGTGAATTGCGATCTTGTGCAAATGATTGCAAATTATGTAAATGATCAACAAGATACATAGGACCAATTCTTACTTGAGTTTACTTATGCTATTTGTACAGCAGCGAATGAAACGACGGGAAAAACACCTGTGGAATTATTCTTAATTCGGTCGTTGTTTACCCAATTTCAAAAAATTAGTTATGTTATCGGATGGAACTGAGTTTGAAGTAGGATATATTGAAAGATTTTTTGATGAGGCTAGACGAAACACAAAAGCTAAACATGAAATATGGGAGAAGTATTAAAATAAACGCAGGTGTGATGTACAAATTAATGTGAATGACTGGGTCTTGTTAGAAACGCACCCTTTAATTTCAGCAACAAGAAAAATTGTGGCAAAGTTCAAGCAAAAATTTGAAGGTCCGTATAGGGAGTTAGAAGTAAGAAATAATAATGTGATTATATGGAAAATGTTAACGGTCAATGTAGATCAAGGGAGAATATATCGTCATAGAAAATGTGACGAGATTGAGATAGGAACTCGTATTTCGGATAGCAATAGTTCACGTCATGAAACGAGTATTTGGGAAAGCGTACAAAACAAAGATCAAATGAATTGCAGTATGGTAGGAAGAAGGGGTCAGATGTAAAGCGTGAGTTAGAGGGAAAAGGGATAAATCTTAAGACAAATCAAGGTGAGAGACACATTGGTAGAGCCAATAAGCGTGGACCACTTATCAGATCGCAACCTAGCTCTTTTTCAAATTGTGCGAAAAAGATTAAAAGAAAAAGATAGTAGATATTAGGATATAAACGATCGCAAGAATCCTGGGCAGGTGGACTAGAGAGAAACAGGCAGAAACGTTTAGACCATGAAATAAAAAAAGTAAATTATCGTCAAATAATATTAGTAATATTTATATAAGTAGGAAGAGGAACCGAACGGAAGAAGCAGTATTTCAAGATATAGAGAAGTTTAACCTCAGACCGCGAAAGAAGCAAAGACTGGAGTCCCTACCAACCAATGAGAGGAAGTTAAACAAGCAAGAACATTTCGAGCCAGGAACCGCCGAAAAGAACACTGCAGACCCAACATCAAGGAGCAAGCAAATTAAAGGAGCAGGATGAATAACAAAAGAGAAAATCCTCAGCAAAGCGGCTAGGAAAGGAGAGGAAGAGCGAGGACCAACAGTACCTTATCTTTGGAGGTTCTAATAGGAGACGCCCGGCCATAAAAATCAGGTTGTAGCGTTTCATTTTATATTTTTTCCAACAAGTGGTCGGAAGAATTATTGCAGAGAAGGCAGTCTCGGGTGGTGTTTAACATTTATAATCCAAGCAAAGGTTGACACTACAATGAGTGTATTTTTTTTTTAACTTTTTTGATTTCTAAAATTTTTTTTCAATTGATGGAGAAAATAATTGTAATTATGCATTTGCTTATTTCAATGTATGTCTTCGCTGAGATGTGACAATTCCTTTGGTTATTTTTTTTAATGATTTATTGAAAAATGTTTGTAATTGTATAGTATATATATATTGTTGTATTGATTCATATAAATGTACATCTGGTTCGGGGTAACGCAGCGTAGATAGGATACTAACAATAACATTAACGGCGCTGTGTGATTTATGGGGAGTTTATTGGAAGGACCAGATGAGGTTTATATATGAAAATTATTTGTAATTTAAAAGTGATATATAATGAATAAAAATTGTGAAATGTACTGGTGTAATGTGAATATATATTATGCTCAGTGACTTAAAGCGTTTTTATTTCAGTGTGACAGACCCTGATTTCGAAAGAGAAAATACGAATAGAAGTAATTTTTGCAAGCAAATTTTTTTTTCTTTCGATGTGACTCCAAGTCGTCAGATTAAGGAAACCTCGTGGAAAAGCAGTGGAAAGAAGCTTATTGTATTAGATTATAAGGAGATTTAAGTAGATTTAAATTAGTTAAGGGGCATGTGTGTGTGGACCTCGTTTTTTTACTTCATCTAAGTCAACGATGGTTTTTTCCCGGCCCCACAGCTCGGATGATGCATGCCCACATATCTTATGTAAAAGTGAGAATCTACCATGATTAAAATGCATATTTCTTAATGTTGGTCTAGTTAATTGAGTAAAACTTATTCTAGTTGTCAAACGTTCAAATTAAGGAGGAATATTAAAAATTAAATTTAAGATGAATAATGAAAATTAATAGTTAAAATAAGGAATCAAGGTTAAAATTAAAATAAAACTTGTAAAGTGAGGAGATTAAGAAATAAAAAATTAGGCATGTAATTTCTTACGGGCCATTAAGACCCTCGAATTGCTTCTTAGGGGAAGGGGGATTGTGACGGACTCACGCGTCTTTTCTTTAAAATGACGTTTGAGTTCTTTGGGGGCCAAAATGAATGGCAACTCTTTTCCAACCAAAACCCAAGAAGCGAAATGCGAATAAGAAATGCAAATAAGATAGCTTTTAAATAACAGAACTTTCAGTAAGTCGTATGGCAATTTGGGGAATGTTATGTGTGAAAGTGATACAAGCGTGAATTGACAGCCAGTTGCAAAATTACCTTGAAAATAAAACAATTAGGTCAAGTTGCATACCATTGCACGCGCGCCCAGATGTTTTTTCATAAGATTGAAACTAAAATTGGATTAAGGTGGGATTGACTATTTGATATTTGGACTTGTAATATTATTAGAAGTGAGATTAGGCGGATTAAGTATTGATAGTGGTCCAAGTTGTGCGATTCGGTTTAACTATTACTGTGTGTTTGTTCATTATGGATTCTCGCATAAATAAATATATCTAAATTGTTAGACACTTAAGTTTCTTTCTTAATAAAGTCATATTAAAAATTTAAAAATGTCTACTCCTTTTGTAAACCCTACACCTCTAGCTCACGCGGATAATCAAAGAAACGGTCACCTTAGGGAGACGGTTTTAGAAGCTTTGGCTGGTTGATATTTCGCAACATCATAATTGGCACGCCAACTTTCAACTGCAGTATGTGGGGTGGCATTCCTTCCACAATATTATAGCAGAACTGGCCTCTCGATTTCATTCATCCATTCCCTCTCATCACAACGAGTCAATCAACGCTCAAAACAACTTTAGAAATCTCCCCCCATCCACCCACCGTATGCCGCACAGAGCTACTTTTCTACTTTCGAGTTTCTGAGTATTGAAACGACGAATACAACTTCACGAAAACTACGTCATCAAACGCCCGTTTGAAGCACTTCCTTTTTCGCCCTTTCCCTCTTCGCCTCGAGCGAAACTTCTCCTCTCCCCCCTCCCACTCTGACAGTCAGCTGATGCGTCAACTGTTGCTTTTTCTTCTGGTCCTCTGACCAGTCCCCTCTTCGACCGACTACATAACAGTAGAAGAAGCCTAGAGCTTATAGGCTGGATCTTAGACGAACAATATATGCCAAGCGGGTGGCATTCCTGGCAGATCAATCAAGTTAAGGGGACAATGGACTTTCAAAAACTTTTTTTTTAATTATTAAGTAAGAGTAATGAAAATTTATGAGCATATACACTGGATTACAACTAGATCAAATATATCTTTAAAAAAAATTTCAATTAAAATTTTTTTTTAAATTAAAAAAAATTAATAAGTTTTAAATTTTTTAAAAACATTCCATGCGTTCCAATTTTTTTATTTTTTGACTTCGTCTAACATTATTAATGTTTATTAGTACACGTTACACATAAATGGGTATTATTTAGCAATTTCATGCACCGGTTAATTTTTTAGAAAGGTTTTTGTTCATTTGTACTTAATTTTCTGTAAAATATCGGATTTTGTACACTAAAAATGAAATTTAACTATCTAAATGAAGTCAAAATTTTAAATGGATACCCAAATTTATTTATGTACTTATCAGTATTCTTCACGAGAAATTTCAAGCAATTTGCTCAAAAATTGAGACGCATGGAACATTTTAAAAGCACGTAAATCTGAAAAAACAAAGTTTTGAGAAAAAGTCATTTTAAAAATGTTTTTCCACTTACCTTTTATAATTGTTGTTCTGATATTATTAAACATCCATTTTATTTAATAACAGACATATTTATACTAGGTTATTTATTTACAAGCATAATTTGAAGAGATAAAAAAATTAATAAAAGAATAAAATGGATTCACATGATACAGTTTTTCGGTAAAATGTTTTCAGTGATAGTACAAATAAATATTTATTTACTGGAAACAACATTTAAAATTTGCCAGGACCATATGTTTCACCTTCTTTTTTAATGTTCCTTGTAATTTTGGATGATTTGGCCAATTTATTACTAATTCTTTTCTTTTTCCAATCACTAGAATTCTTTTTTTCACTCTGAGCTAAGCGTCGTTTATCACGTTCATGGAAAATGTCCACAGATACAGCACTTAACTCATTGTGCTCAATAGCTAAACTATTGAAGCAACCAAAATTATATCCACCTATGGCAGATATAACACACATTTCAAGTCGCTTTTTAGAAACAAAAGTTTCTTTTGGGCAGTTTTTCCAAATGACACTGTGGATGCTTTCGTTGGCATTCTGAGTTTTCCCCGCACTGCATCTTTCTAAAAGCTCATCGTTTGCAAGCCTTTGATATACTGGAAGTATTTTTTCCAGAACTTGTTCCGAGAGCTTAGTTTTCATCAGTGAATGGGACATAGGGTTCTCATTTTTAGCCAATGCCCTCTGGTAAAAGCACCATGATGTCGAACCAGTAGGGCATTTACTATGCTTTGGAGTTTTATCTGTTGATGAACAATGAAACAATGAAGCTAAAATTGCACCTTTCATTTTTCTTACATCTGGTGCATTGTCTTTTATAGCTTTTCTGTAAAAGTTATTTAGTTTCACAATGGTATTTTCTTTGAGGTTGCCCTCTTTCCGCCCACCAATGGTGATACCTTTACTCCGCCACTCTGAAATTTTATTACGGAGTCCTGTGCCAAGCCTTTTTGCCACGTGGTTAATGCATTCTTCTTTCACAATTTTTATGCAGTCACCATACACATTTAATGATGATAAATGCTGATAGGTCTTGGCATCACCATCTGACAAGATGCTCACGTATCGCATACCACAATTTTTAATGGATCTTTTCCATATAATTTCTGCAGCTTTAATTTCCATGGCATTAGAAGATCCTACATAATTTTCGCTGCATTCTTCTTGGTGTGATTTGTACCAAATGGAGTACTCAGCACTATTTTCTCCAAGATCCCTTTTTGCGGTAGTGCATTCTGGGCAATATTTGGAAAGGATTTCGTAATCGATAATCAGCCCAGTCAAAATGTCGATAATAATTCCTATCCCGTACAATGATGAATGTCCCCGTTTCTGCCATGTTCCATCATATGAAACGGTGATGTCTATAACACCATTAGCAGTGCCGAGCAAATCTTCATGGTGTTTTCGGACCACTTTCCGGGAAATTTCAAGAATGTCTTCTTTAAAACTACACTTTTCTTCATATAATTTAAGTAAACATTTTGAGAATGTTTTCTTATCCATTGCATGAATGCCAATAGCCATAGAGAAAAGTTCTAATGCTGCATGACCTTTTCCAATTTTTAGAAAAGCTTCAACGAGCTTTTTATTTGCCTCGAAACATTTGCTATCATCATCTCGTGGGCTAGAGAATACAGAATTAAATATTTTTTTGCAGCTTTTACATTTTAGCTCTATTTTTGAAGAAAAACCATAAGCACCATTACACTCAACATCCAATGAGCACATATCACATTCATCACATTTTATGTTACATAAAAGAGAAGACCACATATCATTATTCATCAAAACATATGTACTTTTCTCACTAGGACAAAAAGTTGATGTTGATGTAGAAGGAAACATCTGAAATTTGCTGGCACTTGCATTCAAATATTGTTCATTTTCACCAGCATCTGAACCTTCATCACTAATAGAGTTTTCAGTATGCATAATAATTGAAGTTTCAGCAAGCAGAATATCAGAGTTTTTAGCACACATATTACTATCAAAATCACTTTGCATGTGATTTTTTTCCCCATCTCTTTTGTATTTTGGATGCACACAAACTCCTTCTTTTTGATGGCCTACCTTTAGGTTTTCGATAGCGCCTACTAATAGCATCCATTGTAAACAAATACAGGACAATTGTAGATGTTTTTGAAGCTTTTTTGTGGATTTTAGATACAAAAATTTGATTCCGTAAAGATAAATATTACTACGAAACAGACAGCAATCAAAGATATGCAATTTTAAAAACAGGCAATATTTTCGACTTTTGTAAACAAGTGGAAGTAAGCAAACAGCGATAAAACAGTTAAAGGTTGCAGTTAAAATGTGTAGTTGTTAAAACACGAAAATATTAATTCTAATATTAAAAAAAAAATCTCAAAAAATTATGACAACCTAAGCACATGCTTTTGTTTACATTTTTTGGTCCATTTAAATTGTTTTAAAATGCTTATAACTTTTTAATAAAATTACTTAGACACATGCGGTTTCTTGCATATGGTTCAGTGAACTCACGAAACTCATAATTCACAAAAAAATTTTTTTCCATATTTTGGACGATTTTCGCCAATTTCAAAGTCCACCGTCCCCTTAAAAATTCTGTAGGGTAATTCACTGCTTCATCTACTTCCACAATATTGTCAACAGACTTATAGTGACTGTCTCATTTTGAATGCGAGACTGATTGATGCTTTTAAGCTGGTAGACGTTTTTGTTCTTGGCAGCAAGAATAGCATGTTCACTCAACCAATTAGGATTTGTAAAATTGGTTTGAATGTTAGTAAATACTCTTTCAACCAATTCTCCTTTGGATGCCACCAAATTGCAGAAGTTATGAGGTAATGAAATTTTCCCTGAGGTCAAATCTTCTGACCCCTTTCCGTTTACAATATCCAGCAATGGACTAAATTCATGATGGTCACATGATAACGGCAATCACGTGTTTCCCATTGATTAAAAATTGACATACTAAGTTGTTCAACTTGTAAAGTTTAGATAACATTTAAAATTTGATGATTGATTAAAGAGTTCAAGTGCTAAAATTCTTCAAACAGTTTTCAAAAATTCAAAAAAAAAAGAAAAAAATACTTACATTATACGAATACTTTTAAATTAAGTGCATTTTGTTTAACTATGTGCATTATTATATCGTTGACAAATATGTTCTTTCTAAAAAAGGTTCCTGCAAAAAGCAAAAGTTGGCAACAGTGAAACACATGAACTAATTGGCTGGAAACGAGTGATTATATTTATGATATAATTATGACGTCGCATTAATTTATGAACTGATTGGCCGAAAACACGTGGCTCTGTTATCATGCAACTATGACGTCACATGAATTTAGTCTATTGGTGAGAGAAAATTTGAGCGGATCGATCATTTTGCAACTGGACACGCATATTTGTAATTAATTTCAAGCTCTTCACATGTCGCCACAAAGCAGAATGTTTCAAAGAAGTATTTATTTCATCTGCTGGTGTCGATCGTGCAATTACAGGTAATGTTTGCCTGAAATCTCCTGCTAGCAATATTAATGCGTTCCCAAACAGTCTAGTGTTTCCCCGCAAATCTTGCAATGATCGATCAAGAGCTTCAAGCGGTTTTTTTGTGTGCCATTGTGCATTCACCCCAAATAATAAATTTGCATTTCTGCAATACATTTCCCATGACTGATGGTCTGTAAATATTGCATATGGGAGTTTCAATGATTTGAATGTTCAATTTCAGTTTCAAAGCGGAATGAGCAGTTCTTCCACCTGGTAACAATGTTGCAGCTATTCCTGAAGACGCAAGAGCTAAGGCTATGTCATTTTGGTATCGTACGGCTACCAGAATCAATTTTATTAGGAATATTTTACCAGTTTCTCCAGGCGCATTTAAGAAGAAGATTTTTTCATTCCCACTATTGATAGTTTGCATGATTTGATCATAAATGCCTTTTTGGTCAAGCGTTAACTTAGGAATATTTGCTGAAACATATGACTGTAGATCCAGTACATTGTAGTTTTGTTCGCGGCGCAATTCTGCATCAAATGAAGCAGCAGCAAATCCAGTTGGTGGTGGCATTCCCAACTGATTGAGAACTTTGTTTGCGTTTGCTAAACACAAATCTTAATCATTATCAATGCTTCATTATAGTGTTCTGCTGTAAAATCAAGGTCCATATTAGAATTTTCCTTGCACATTCGATGAAAAATATCTTCCGCCATGTGTGATTTATATTTCTCCCATAAGGATGTAGGAGATGAAGAAGAACAGGTATTCAATACGATTACAAACAAAGCAGGAATTTGCTTTGGAAACGACATGTTGCACGCATCGTTAATACACATATCCTAATGTAAGTCATTCTCTAATAAATTTAGAGCATGACATGCACTGTGGAAAGTGGAATGCGTAACCCCATTGACAGTCCTAAGTTGCTGAAAAGACACTGGACCAGGCATATTTACTAATAGCATACGTGGAAAGAAGCATTCATCCTGATTTGGATGTACAGTGTATAGTCTGCCAATAGTCATTTCTTTAAATATACCAGGTTGTCCAATGATCTGCTCACCTCGTTTACGTCGCTCTAATAATTTTCAACTCGCATTCCACGTGTAATAAGTAGGCACTTCCGAATATAGCAGTGTTTTTGCAAATGCATCATTTTGACATAACGTGAGAAAAGCAGTTAACGTTGTTAACTGGTGGAATTAGGGCTATTTGTTGTACATTTTTAGCAGTGAAATAAACACGTTGTCCGTTTTCTAGATGTACTGCTAAGTGAGTAACGGCAGGATTTCGTTCATGTATAGGAAATGAAAGAATTCACCATACAGCTTCATTGTTGCTTATATATCTTCCAGCCTGATATTGTGCGACTTCATCGATATGCATAACTGCATTATTATCATTTGTTTCTTGTTTCATACCAAAAACTACCATGTAGCTGTCTTTATTAACATACATACAAATATATTTTATTGATTTGACGGAATCACAGTAATCCACATTTATATGTGCCTTATATGTTTTTCATAGCAAAGGCGAATAAGGAACAATCCACTAGTTATCTACTTTAATGCCACAGTTTTGCATTTTTATGGTTGCTGATTTACCAACTTCTGCTGATCTTCTTCTGTATAAAGGATATCCATCAGTTCCTATGACCGTATTGGATATTAATGCTCTAGGATATCTCTTGGAGCATTTTTCATCTATCATACATGGTGAATTTGGATTAAATCCACCGCAAGTTCCATGTATCATATTTTTTTACCACAACTTCATGCAAATCCTTATCAATGTTGACATCAAGTATTTCAGCACATATTACATCATCAATCTCAATTGAAGTTATTTTATTACAAAGTCAGGTTAGTATATGTGCATGTGGTAATCCTCTTTTTTACCATTCCACTGAGTACATTCAGCAACGCACAGTCCCAAACATTTCATGTTTTCCATGAAATCCATCAATGATTTCAATTTCTGCCTGAAAACACGTGCTGTGACGTCATGCATATCTACTGCCGTTTGCCCAGGAAGTAAAAGTTGTTAGATATCATCTCACGCCGGATTGCATGTGAATGTGATGAATAAGTCAGGACATCCATAGAGACGATCATATGCAATTGCATCTTGAGCATACCCATGCATATGTCGTGGATTGCCTGTATATGAAGATGACAAAATGGTTAATCTGCCTACATTAGTTGTATTACCATCATGGACAACTGCATCTCGCAAATGAACATATTCTTCAGAGCGAAGCTTGGTTTGATTTAAACGGATGAATATCAAACGCTCTGTTTCAATTTTAGCATACATATCTACTATGTATTGATGAAATAATTGACGGCATTTAAAAAAATTGTTCTCTTCGTTTTCTTGAACCATTAATCGGTATGAATAATAGCTCATTGAGCTGCATTTCTTGTCTGTTTCTTCTCCATTGACTGAATTTACCATTATAACGTTGAAATTATATCCATCGGCACCATCCCAAAATATGATTGGATATTGTAAGGCATCGTAGCATCTATGAGTTTCTGCAACTCTTGTTAATTCCTCATTTCTCCGGTGAAGAACATTATCTCTAGGTTGAAATTGATCACCAACAAATTCATCTACTGTTGGAGCATTAAATCTTCGTACATGTTCTCCAGCATGCGTTTTGTCAGCACGAATAACAATCTTGTGCGTATCAGATGGCATCATGTCAATTGCCGTCTTGAACAAACGCACTAAATGGTTTTTTTCGTGAAGAAGCTCTTGCAGTTGAGAAACAATGCACCTTTTTACGCCAGTAGAAATTCTGCAGCGAGCGTCCAATTCATCTTTGCCATCACCAATGAAACACATTTGTAAAAATTTATGTTGACCGTTTGGAGACAGAAGCAATAAGCCAACTTTATGATAAATTTGCTCTTTTACTTTGAAAGTTAGCATGAAATGTGTTGTTATAATTTCTGCTCCAAACGATGTCATTTGGAAACAGGAATTATATTTCCTGATATTAGAAATAAAATGCTTTGATTCTGCAGTATATCCAGCAAGCCAAGATTTTAATGGCTCTGGTGGTTGTCTAAAGTTAAGGCAGTTTAATTTTTCCCGCAGCACAACACATTATTTTTGTTTCACCGCTAAATTTCAGAGCCTTGCAATTAAAAAACACTACCGTCATTGTGCCAATAAGAACATGCCGGCTCAAACTATAATCCTCAGCTGGGTTGTACCGGAATGCAAGGCGACTGAAAGGCTGATATGCTGTTCCTTGTTGACATCTTTCAGCCATTTGTAGCCTATTGTGTTCTCTTTGATGAGAACGGAGCTCATCTGATGCTGCAAAACGTGACTGCCGTACTCGCAAAAGTGCATCCTCAGGTCTAGTTACATGCTGCTCTGCTGCTTCATTATCACGTATTTGAGTCATTCTTTGTCGGCTTCGTTCATTCACTGATGTCTGTTCTTCCTCAGTTTGATGTGCAATTACCCGTCGCACTGATTTTGCTTTGCCAGTATTGCGACTTAAATTTGATTTTTGGCGAGGCATTTTTTTATGTACTGAAGCTGATTGACCACACTTAAAAAGAAGAAAGAAGATTCAGATCAAAGCGTATAAAATTGCAAAACATTAAAAAAGGGGGAAAAACGGAAACATAAAGAAGGGGGAAATATAAAATACTAACGAAATATTTAACTTCAAACGTAGATCAATCAACACAGCTCAATTCCGATGCAATGGGAAACAAAATAGTTCATTCTACTTGAATAAGGCTCTCCAACTTCTCTATATAGTTTGAATTCAAATGAAAATTAATTGACAGAACAGAATTCTCACAGATTGCACTGAGAAATAATAAAAACAAAAAAAAAACTAAATGAAGAACAATGAAAAAATAAATTATACTCACACAAATCAACACTATCGTAGAAGACACAGCTCAATAGTAATGCAATGTATCACAAAATAATTAAGGTGACTGCTTACATTCAAAATGTAACAGACATCTGGATGTATCATTAATGACGTAACATAATAGTACCAAATCAAATTTGTACATTGTTTGCAATCATATATTGACTGTGCGTGCTCTCCAACAGAGTTAAGGAAGAAATATAAATCACACATGGTTAAAGATATTTTGTATTGAATTCGCAAGAAAAATTTAAATATGAACATAGATTTCACATCATAAGTATTCGTCAAAGCATCGATAATAATTGAGGATTTTTACAATTTCCAATTGTTATCAAAAAAGTTCAGGGCATATCTTTAAAATTGAGTGGCTTAGATC
>BMAV01023981.1:2353-24518 GCA_019973955.1 Trichonephila inaurata madagascariensis | reverse complement strand
TTATTTATATATTATTGCAGCCTATTGGTGACCTTATATCCAACGAGGCACCTGGTTGCCAATTCAGGGCATACAACACGAATCGTCGATAATTGAGATAATACGCAGGTAGCATTATTTCTTATAAATATTAATGATTGGCATTTATTTGTGTTCATGGTTCTTTACTATCTAATTTTCTGATTTATATGTTTTTGTTGTGAAAATTCTTATTTGGATACTTTCTTTGGCACTTATGTATTATCATAACCTATTGGCGCCATCATTTGAACCGAATTTACCAATTCAACACATAAGAATCGGTGTTGCTAACTTGGCGAGTTATAATAGATTTGGCAATTGCTGCAATTCTACATAAGAAGACTAAATTTTTGTATATTATTATCAGAGGTGTAGCTACCACCGTATCAATGATACGGGGCCCCAACATATACGTGGAAAGTACTGTTAATATTAAAGGGAGGAGCCCCCAAAAAGGGTGCGCAAGAAATTTTGATACGGGGCCCACTCAGGTCTAGCTACGCCACTGATTATTATTTACTTTTGTAACCCTCATGGCATACTTTGTGGTGCACCAGTCTATTTAACCAGACTGAGCCACAGTAACATGTGGTACAGTGAGTTATAAAATAAAATAAAATCTTAAAAAGATATCAAAAATAAAATAAGGCTCAATATTTTGGTTAAATCAATATAAGCAGTTTCGTACAAACACAAAATATATATTAGAAAATCTTTATCCCGTATTTCAGAGAAACATTAAATAAAATTTTAAAAATTGTAAGAAACAGACAAAAAAAAACATATTTAACAACAATCCCGTCGATTATTTTCACCGGTTCAAGTGTAGTATAGGGGGGAGGGGGCACTACTTTGGATTTGGCGATTTTCCTTCGAACTAAGCGATTTTTATCTAAATGTCATAGTGACAAATCGAATTCATTCTAAAATAAATAATTCTGAAAAAAGTACCTTGGGGCGACCACTTTTAGTCGTCATAAAAAAAGTGTCAAGTGGACCCCCTATACTACACTTTAACCATTTTCACCAAATTAAGACATCATGAAGTGCAAAAAAATATTTTGGCGAGGTCCTTTCATTTGCGGTACACGATTGGCAAAAAAAAAAGGGAAGGAATAAGATATAAAAGAAACAAAAATTATATATTGAATTAAAAAAGGATCACCGAAGAGAAAGATAAAGAAGGCGCTACTAATATTCATATTAATTTCATACTATCTGGAGCAGATAACGAAAGCAGAAATACAATACTAAAGTTAATTGCAGTTAGAACTGAACTACTCTTATCAGTACGAAGGTTTGATTTGTAAAAATAATTATAAAGCAAGAAATAAATTCTGCGTAAAATTACTGAAAAAGTAAGTTGTAATTTGTAAGCAAAATCACACACACATAAAAATCCCACGATAATACTATCGGAATGTTGCCAAACCACAAAACAAAATTTCAGTTGTTAAAAGAATAATCATTAAAAAATTTTTCTATTTAAAAAGTAATAATAATTAAGTATCAAATAACGGAAAAATTTAATAATATTCCACCCGATGAACACAGCTATAGTAAAAATATGTAATAATCTTGGAAAACTGCGTGTAAAGTATAAAATTTCTATTTAGTGAGAAACGTGGCATCATATGACGTCATAACACCAGAAAACAATTTAAAAATTAAATTTTAAAAAAATTAGAAATAATTACGTAATAATAAGTACATAAGAACCCGTCCGGATTCAAATGCAACGTTATGTTAAAATTTCAGAGGAAATGGTCCAGTAGTTTCGGAGATTAGTGGCTTTGAACAAACACACATTACACATTTTTATTCATATACATTACGTTGCAGCACTGGACTGCATAAAATGACAAAAGTAACCACTCGTCATCTAGAGAGTTATGTGATAAAAATCTGATTAAATCCCTTTTGAAAGATTTTGACCTAGATTCAGTAGCGTAACGTGCACCCTCGCATTGCGGGTGGCCCAGGGATTCTAGGAGGCTCAAAGCCTGACTGATGCCAAGTAAAAATTAGGGTTTGGGGTCCAAAAGCTGACTTTGCAAGGGGCCCTAATATGTATTCTCTGTTACGCCACTGCCTGGGGGGGATTCCTCTCTTTCCAATCAACTACTTCTCTTTCTATCTTTTTACTTAAATTAATTCAAGGATAGAATTTGTGATGAAGAGCTGGTCTCTTTCCCGTAATTGCTAAGAGTGGTGCCGACAGATTTGGAAAAATTCCAGTTGATTCCCTAATTGCTGGGAAAGAATTTCGCTAATGGGTGGTCAGAAATTCTGACCCTTTTTTCTCAGGCTATCCCAACAGTCAAAAGAGACGCCGTAACATTGCGCTTTTATTTTCTTACGATTCGGTGATGACAGCGCATCTGAGAACTTACAATATGAGCCGAGACAGAATCCCGATAGGCAGCCAACGTTCAAGAGACCAAATGAACCGAGGCAGACTCCCGACATAGGCGGCCTACGAACAAGAGATAATGGAGGGATTAGAAGATGAGGAATCCTGGAGAGGCGAGATGTTTATAAGAAGAGCAAGGGAGTAGCTAAGAGCAGACTTTACTTGAGGGAACCGATTGAGGCTCCTCCAGCGATAGACTGGCGATACAGCGATACTGAGTCCGCAAAATAAGGCGGATTTTAGAACCGCGGAAATTGTGAAGGAGCAACAGCACGGCGGATTGAGAGCCAACAAGCTTACCCAAACTCGGTGTGGAATTACCGAGATTGAACGGAGAACTGTTGGACACACCTGTGACATATCCTATGTATACGACTTTCCTCTAAAGAAACACATTAGTACCTTATTTCATGCGAGAGAAATAAGTCAGTGCAGCGAAAGAGAACTGTTTTTTGTGGACTCATTTTGCAATTAAATTATAATGAAACTAATTTGGATGAATTTTTATACTGTAAAATAAATAGTATTCAAGAGCTGTTCGAAGTCATTACAAATTAAGTATTGATAAATTACAGCTGCACTTTTTTTTTAGCAGAATGTAAGTCGATTGTTCTTTCAAAGTGATCATGTTGATCATTGCAAATTAATGAAAGCATTATTATATTGCACCCTTACTCTTTTAAGAAGAATAATTTAGCCTAAATGTGTCAATCTCGAAGTTGACCGAAGTTAGCAAGCATTTATTTGTCTATTGAAGTACTTGATGGATGTCTTTTTTGAATAAACTGACAAGAAAAAGTAAAGTAATTTCTACAAAATGTACTAAAGAAAAATGTCATAATTTTCTCAAGATTTCATGTGAATAACTTTTACACCGAATCCTTTCAAATTACATAACTTTAAAAAGGATAGTTTTAATATAAAAGATGCAGCTAGAAACCCATTTTTAAGAGATTAAGCTATATTTGCTTTAAAGCTTTACAACCTATTCATAGGTAATACCACTGTGGAAAGGGCATTTTCCAGAGTGACGTCAAAAAAGATAAAATTAAGGAATCGAATGTGTCTCAAACTGTTTGAGTCAATTCTCAGAATCAAAATGATTTGGAAGAGTGATGGACTAGCTGCGTTGATTTCACTCCATCGCCACAAATGCTACAATATAATTCAGAAATTTATAAAAAAAACACAGCAGATCACAATACTCAGCAAGAAGAATTAGAATGAATTTTAAGTGAATTAAATAATTAAAGGTATTTAACGTAGTATTACAAAATTTAAAAAAAATTATATTTCTGAATTGCAAGCAAAAATCGAGAGAGATTCGCTACTTTTTGCTACGTTTCCCCCCTCTTCGCGCTACTTTGCTGCATAAGCTTCTGGCAACTTTGCTATGTTGTACACTTTCAACACTATTTGATTCATGGCGTGAACTATTGCTATCCGAACTGCCAGTTCTTATCTCCATCTCGTCACATTTCCTATGACAATATATTCTAACTTGATCGACATTGATCGTTAACCTTTTTCCTGACCTCCATATCACTATATTATTATTTTTTACTTCTAACACTCTATACGGACCTTCAAATTTTGGTTTAAATTTCGCTACCACTTCCTTTGTTGCTGAACTTAAAGGATGCGTTTTTATCAAGACCCAATCATTCACCTTAATTTGTACATCACGCATGCGTCTATTATAATACCTCCCATTTTCTCCTGCTGGGCGCCATTGTGAAGTGCCCCCCTCGGGTGCCCTTCTTGATTATCAGCGTGAGCTAGAGGTGTGGGAATAAATGAAGAACTAGGAGCTTCCATGATCTTAATTTGACTTTATTTACATCTTAAAACTTAAACATCTAACAGATTAGATCATAATAATATATGTGAGAGAATCTACACACGAAGACAAAACACACAATATATATATATAATACCGAAATAACTTAACCCAGACCACTATCAACAACTACCTCGCTTAAACTCAATTCCAATACTATCACAGATCCTAATATTAAATTGTCAACCCTACCTTAATTTCGATCTACCGATCCAATCTTAATGGAAGTTGTGTCTTTACTGGAGTACAATGGTATGCACCTTGAGCTAATGGCTCTATTTCGGGAATAACTTTTGCTAGCTGTCACTTAATCTTTCTCAAACCTCTTCACACTTGAATCATTGATTACCATAACATTCCCCAAATTGCAACACAGTTTACTCTAACTTCTGATATTTAAAATCTTCGTAATTTGTATCTTTCCTTCACACTTCCCTTCTTGGGTTTGGTTAGAAAAGAGTTGCCATTAGTTCTGGCCCCAAAGCACCCAAAGGACATGTTAATGAAAAAACGCATGAGCCCGTCACAAGGTAACTTACTGGAGTCAAGAGTTCGAACCTTGTAGCCGCTGAAGATCCGTCATGCAGAGGAGGCCAACAAACATTAAACATGTCGAGGTTCAAGAGTTCTTGGTGTGGTGTGGAATTTAGGAGAGGGGGTAGCAGGTCAGGTGCGGTCATCACCACTTGACCATGGTCCGTCGCCAAACTCCCTTGAGAAGCTGAACAGTTCAACGTTAATATTCATTCTTACTCACTCAAGAAACTTAGTAAATACAATTTTTTTTTTTTTTTGCATTTTGCATTTTGCATTTTAGAAGAGTTGATTTCAATTCCGGCAACTCTTCTTCACAAAGTTTCGCAATATAATGTTTGTAATTTGTTTCTTGATTTGTACCATAGTGACTTTTAAAATTATATTCCTTAGAAACTGATTTACAGTTTTTACATATTTTACTGATTGGACACTTTAAAGAGAAATAAAAGTCGCACACACGATGAATCATAATGCGATCTACATAAAATAATATTCATTAATTTATTTAAGAATTTAACTTCAATACATTTATTCTAGTAAAATTTGTGACGGGGCTTTCATCGCGTTTTCATATAACAGTCCTCTTGGGTTCTTTGGGTCCAGAATTTCAATTATTTCCAACCAACTCAAGAAAAAGAACGTGGTTATGCAAATTATGAATCATATTTATAGTGGAAGTTCAGGGTTCGCAAGGTGGCTAAGTGAAGTCAATGTTTACGTGTAGAAGTGAATTGAGATAAAGTGTAGAGGAATCCGAAGTCCGGGAATTTAATCTAGTCGTGCCAGTACAGTCAAGAAAGAGGTGGATCCAAGGCCAATAGGAACAGAGCGGATAGATAGCCACATTAGAAGCAATACTGAAGATAGCTGTTTGCCTTGGATATAGCGGTAAGCGAATTATTGATTAGATTATTATTGTTGTGTATTGCGTTTAAACTAGGATCTTAATAAACATATTCTAAAACGAATGATTTGAGTGATTCTTCCCCACAGAAACAGCTCGCGTAGATAATGTAGAAAGGGATCCTCAACGGGTGGGGGTTTCACAAATTAAATGAAAAAGTTTAATAAAATACGAAAAATCATTTTTATTTAAAGGCTATTTCTATCATTAAATAGGATTTTTTTTGGTACACGAATAGGTAATATGTTAATTATATGCTGTATTTTTTTTAAAAAAATCAGTTTACCAGAAATAAGTTTTAAAATAAAAAGCTCTTAAAATTATGTTTAAAATTTTGTGAAATGTCTCCGTGGGCCAGAACCTATTAATTGGAGGGACACATGCGATCCACGCGGGCCGCGTGTTTGACATGACTGAGTTATAGTAATAATATTGTCTACAGTTAAAATAATATATGCAATTTATATGTATACATAGCATTAATGTAAAAATTATTTTTATAACATATACAGTTCTTAGAATATCCATAATTTTATATGGTTTTATAAACAACAAATGTAAAGAAACCGCATACACGATACAGTAGGTGCACCGCATAGGTGATTTTCACCATTTGATCTAGCTTGTCCACATAAACAATAAAACTTCCACACAAATTTTCTTAATGATTAAAATTGTATTTAAAAGTATATAATAAGGACAAATGTTATCGTCAATATATATTTTAAAAATATGTAAAGTGCAGGACATTAAAACTCAAACAATTCCCGGTATGACCAGGGAAGTTATGGAGTGTGACAGTCCTCTATCCCCCATCCATGAAGAAAGTTCCTGTTTTTACCTGAATCCACCCTCAAGTGGCGTTGCTCGGGCCTTTGAGTTTGCAGATTCATATTTCTTTTTTCAAACTATTAGATCTTTAGACTTCAAATTTTGCATACACATTCCTTTCATAGAGTAGAGATCCGTTACAAAAAGGAGTTAGCGAAAATTTATACCCCCAAGGGCGTTCAGAGAGCTTTAGGAGCATTGCAGATAAATAATAGGTCCACTCGTTCAAAACGTATTTAACATTTTTCTATGCATTGTTTTGTTCCGGGTTTTATTCTCCTTACAATTCAGCTATTATATCAAGAAAAACATTCTTTATTTTTAAAAATTAACCTGAGTGGAGAACGGGTCCTTCAACTAGTTTATTATAAAACAATGTGCTGAATTATGCATTATTTTGGAATTCATGGTCACATATCGAATCAGATTGTTATTCTGATATTTTGTATTTACTGTCCGAAGTCTGCAGAAGAATAGGCAAGAAAAAAGACCAGAAAAAAGGAATAAATGTAAGGATTTCCTGTCTAGCTACTACATTTCTAACAAGATCTTATGAATAAAGGTGGATGAAATGGCATTAATAAAAATTATTTTGGGGGCGAGACTTGGTATAATAGTAGTACTCCTTTAGGGTGCTCAACCCTCAATGTAATTCCGCCGAATGGATGGTCGAAGAAAATAGCCTTCGGAATTCATGCTTAGCTTTTGTACAATTTTTAATTTCCTCCAACGACTCCGTAGTATGCTTGAGAGAACGCCTGCTTACTATGCAGGAGGATAGGGTTCGATTCACGTGATTTACTTTTTTTTCAATTCATTTAATTATTTTTTAAAATTAAATAAATTTATTTATAGAAGGTTTTTTAAATATTAAATGATATTTATATAATTTATTTGTATTTTATGAAGTAAAAGAAATTATAAATACATTTATTAAATAAATTAAAATTATTATTTATTAAAATTATTATGTATTAAAATTATTATGTATTAAAATTATTATGTATTAAAATTATTATTAAATTATTTTATATTATATATAGTATTTTATTTATAGTATATTGTATTTCGCATTATTAAACTATTTGTAACGAATTTTTATGTAAAATATCATTTAATATTTATTATATATTTTAGTGTATACATTTTATTTATTAATATAAAAATTTATTTATAACATTTAATATAAATATTTATATAATTACAGTATAACTTTTTTTTACTTTATAAAATACAAAATAATTACATAAAACATGATTTAATATATAATAAACCTTTCATAAATTTATTTAATGTTAAAAAATAATTAAATGAATTGAAAAAAAAGTTCATCCCGTGAATCGAACCCTATTTTCCCGCAGAGTAAGCAGGCGTTCTCCCAACAACGCTACGGAGTCGTTAGATGAAATTAAAACTTAATTGTATAAAAGCTAAGCTTTTCTCCGAAATCACAAGCCATTCGGTGGAATTTTACATTGAGGGTTAAACACCCTAAAGAACTACTACTACTACACCGTGTGGATTCTAAATGAATTTCCTTAGTCATGCCCTCCTATCGTTAGTTAAATTTAAATACTAGGAACAATTATAAAGGAAGATTATTTCAACTTAATTTTAATGTTCATTGCAAAAAGCAAAAACATTTAATGAAAAAAAAAATGAACATTTTAGCATAAATGCAAAGTATAAGTAAAATGGAATATACTTTTTTAAAAACGTGGCTACACGATTCTTACTTCTTGTTTAACAACTGGAAATGTTTTTTAAAAATCATTTTCAATTCCTACTATTTGCCCACCTCTATTTATTTACTTATATACTTAACTTGGGGGAAATTTCAATTGTTAATAAAATACATTTTAAGACGCTCAGTTGAAGTGACATTTTATATACATGATTATTTTGGATGACAATACAATAATTCATTTATAATTAATAAAAATTAATTGTTTAAAACCAATTATTTAAAGAATTACAAATACAGCTACGTTGGCATCCTTTTTGTCGACTTGTGTCAAAACTTGAAAGGTATTTTTTTCTCGCGTATTAACCCGTTAATGCCCAAATTTAAAATCAAAATTTTTGAAAAAAATTTTTAAATTACATTTCATATATCATAAATAGACTAATTGTGAAGTTGTATCCATTTTCCGTAATTAGCAGCTGAGATAATAGGTGATCTATAAATAGATCGCTGAGCGCTTATGGTAGTAAAAGACCAAGTAACTTTCCTGTGGTTTTATATTTAAAGAATTACAAATTTAGGGAGAAAAATGAAACTTTTGTGAATTTAAAAGCAACTATAATGAGATTTAAAAGAGAAAATGTTATTTTATTGATATAAACTTGCTTGTAATTTTATGCAGCCAATTTGTAAAAGTCAAGTGTGATATAATGGGAAGCATTTCAGACAAATGGTTACATTACATTTTTGTACAAAACGTAAGACATTTTACCCTTACATTTTTACAACTGGCATCTTCTTTGGTTTTGTCTTTTTCCTATAACATGGTCTTTTCTATCTAAAAGCACAGAATCTATTGCGTTTGATCTTGATGACATCATCAGAGGTCTTCCAATGCCTTTCTTAGAATTTGTTCCCCGTTTGAGGTGCGCAACGACGATATATCTTCGGATGTCTTTTATACTTATCTTTTCATAATTTGTTAAATTCAACAGAATATACGTACTTACGATAGCCAAGTCGATAACTCTAGTAAAGATTGGTCAGAACCATTTTTTTACACGGATCTGAATTGTGCGTTTCTCTAAGAGCCAGTCATGCTGGTCGACTCTACCCATATTTTTGTTATACTGGTGAATAATATTAGGATGCTATATAAAATTTGGGATTTTTCTTTCAAACCTTTTTGATGCCTTGAAACTTGGATTAAAGGCTGTATGTAATCAAAGTTTGTTGCTGTTGTTACACACTTGTTATCTTTCCATTTAACTTTAGTTTTTTCGTTGTTTTCGTCGGAACGGTAGTCATAAGAACCACGGCATTACTGGCGCTAAATGGCATCTACTCCGTACTACTAGGACAGTCATCGTTTATGTGTCTATCGATTCATATTGTTTTTTTACTTCTATTTCTTCCGTGGGTAGACAAATTTCTACATTATCTAACTGATATTTTACCGATGGAGTAGTCATTTCATCATTATCAAAATACTCTTAAGTTAATTCATCCACATAAGGCATAAAGCAATTATATAAGACTCCTATTTCCCTAGAAAACATATATTCTAACGCTTCTTCGGCGGTGTGAAACACTTTACGCCGACATTCTGGAAGAAATGAAACGGGGAAAAGTGATATTAGTTACCACTAACGCCCAGCAATCTATTTATAGATCAGCATGTTTAAACTTACATTTTAATAATAAAAACAGTTATTTTTCTAATATAAATAAACCAGAATAATTAAAAAGGTATTAAAAAAATGTAAAACGCATAAGAAATTGAACTTTTAATTTTTTTTCTGTTGGATACAAAATCGAAAGCTGCACTTTGAAGCTTCAAAATGGCGAACATCAGACGCTAGCTGCTGGACTGCTATGGAAAAGAATGCTTCAAATCTTGTTTGGGGGTGTAGCCACATGTATAAGGAAACCAGCCAATGACAATACGAAATGATTAAAAAATATCGTTTTCACTGGGAGTTCTGAGGGGAAGGTGATCTATAAATAGATCACTGGGCAGTAACGGGTTAAAGCATTCAGTTGAACTGAAATTTTATATACACGATTGGTTTGGATGACAATATGATACTTTAATGATAATTAATAAAAAATAATTACCACTTAATGCTGTGATTCTGCCATATGTATGTACATCTTTATATTAATTGTAACTATTTAATAAATAGTAGCTAAAATAAAAATTTTCTTTGTTGATCTAAGTAGGAATTGACTTAATTTTTTTTATATTACTTGTTTTCTCTCTCTATTACTTTCATCGAAAGTTTTATTGTTGATTCATATGTTGAAAATTACACCCGAATCGGCGAAGTTAATTTTAAAAGAAAGATACATTTCAATAGCGAGAACTCATTTTCTTTTAATTGCTTAAATTATGTTTAAAAAATTCTATTGGGCTCAAAATCAATACAAATACATTTCTTTAACTTTACGGCATAAAACTTGCAATGTATGAAAATGTCCTGGCTAGATAATTTCTAATTATTCTGAATTTGTTATCGAATGCATATGAAAATAACTTTATTATTTAAAAAGTAAAAATTATTTTATGCACCATAAAAATACGTTATGTATGAAATAAGACTGTCCGTTTTGCCCATTTAACAATACTTAAACATTAGAATAATAAAATAATTTTACCAATTTTGTTAACTATGTATGCCAAAATATTTTACTTTATGTATTATCCAAAACATACGTGAATTAGAAAACAAAACCGATGGCAACTTATCATTAGTTAACATAATATATTCTAATAATAGAACAATTTATGCATTCTTGAATAAAGAAGTAACGAATTTATAAATCCAAGATGTTATTCTATAAGCAATTTTTAAAGCATAAAACTAATTCCCTTTAAAATTATTTTCAAAGATCATTTTAATTTATTTTTGCAGTCAATCTTTGTCCAATTTTCTCTCTTCAAAATCGAAAGTCGCTCGGAATTAAAGCACAAGAATGATTTCAATTTTCAATATTCTTTAACTGCTAAGAATGGATCCGCCAAATGAACTCTTTCCTTATTTTTTTCTATTACTGAATAGAACTTGATTTCATCGTTTAAAATGATTATCAGCAAAATACTGTACTGGAAGGAAATAATATAAATGTAATTGGTTTTCTTTTTTATAAATCCTTTAAAATTTTCGCTTCGTCCGCTTCGATGACTTTGCTTCAGAAACAGCTGTTCGTCTCTATCAGGGATTTCTAGAATTCATTCATTAAAATTATGTAAAACAAAATAAAATAACATTTAAAAAAAATGAAATGCATTAAATTAATTTGTTCTTTCAAATGCTGTCATCAAGAAAATTACGTGTAATTTCACCAAATGCAATTCTTCTCTTTATAAAAGGAAACAAATTACCAGCATTACAAAGGTAGTAAATAAATTTAATCGCAAGCTATAGAAAATGCATCCTGCAGAGCTTTTTACGTTAAATATTAAACTAACTATGGTAGAGTGGTTGGATCTTATGATTATATCTTCAGTGTGTGGAAAAAATATTGGAAACAGCGAAGGCTTGCACTGTTTGGCGGCATATTATGCCTTTTCCCCTTTCACCAGGACTTAGGAAGGGTGAAAGATATTAAATGTGTGTGTGTGTGCGTGTGTATTACATATATATGTGTGTGTGTGTATATTACATATATATGTGTGTGTGTGTATATTACATATATATGTGTGTGTGTGTAGTATTTTGTGTATATTACATATATATATGTATGTGTGTATGTATGTAGTATTTTGTGTATATTACATATATATATGTATGTGTGTATGTATGTAATTTTGATTTAAATAATTTATAATCATTATCATTAGAAAGTGAATAAAATAATATAATTTTTTATTGCTTTACTGGGACCATTAAAATTTAAAAATTATAAAATTGAGCTTAGTTTAAGAGAACTGAAAACACATACTTTATTATAATAATTAACTACGAAAATTCAATAACTTAAACTATTAATATTTTAAAAAATCTAAAGTATCTTCTTTTAATATATAATTCATCTTTAAAAGAGCTCAAAAAATAATTACTGTATGCTATACTATATGTTCTTCCGTCAGTGGTAAAAATGTGAAAATTTTGGGCATTGGACAGACGCAAACAGTCTACATGTAGTTTGCAATAGGAAATGCATGACTTTTCCAAATTCACCCCTGGTACTTATATTTTCTCTTGCACTTCGTTATAATACCAACATTAAAATTGAGTTTGATGGATTTTCAACTCATTTAAATAGAAACTGTAGGTCAGTGGGAATAATTGGATTTCGAGGTATGATAACGCTTTTCCCTTTCATGACACATGTTAAAAAATAGTGGCATTCTGCATCAATTCTGTGATCCGAAGCCTCGTTCTATTACATAGTCGAGGAGCGGCGAGATTTTGCATAAACATAACTGGTACATTTAGTTTAATTGAAGTTTATTTGAAGGTACACCCGAAAGTTCAAGCGAATGTTAGAACTCCGTGGGATATGAAGTACTTTGTTCTGTTTTCATGATTATATTTATCGATAAATATTCCTTCATTTCCTCCTGCACGTCATATAAATTTTCACTGTTTAATTTATTGACAATGCCATTGTTAGGCACCAATATTGATCTTGTGCACATGCACTGATCATAATATAATTACAAACCTGGGTAAATTTGAGCAATAAGATCTACATCATTTTCTACAAAATTCTCTAGAACGTAAAATATAACTTCCGGCCTCTGCGTCCAAACATACAGCGCCGATTTTCAATTGCGTCTTTGCATAATGTTACGAGTGTAAATCATTATCAAGATGCAGTCTCATATTCGTTTTCAAACTGACTTTCAGACTTTTTCAACTTTCAATCATAAGCTCTTGATGATTTAATACAGGCTCTCTCTCTGATTTCATCTTCTGTTGTACCCCTCCGGATTACTAGGAGAGTTTGTCAGAAATCACCAGCCCCAAAGAAACTACTTTCTCGTAAATCCTGAAGAGTCCGATTTAATGCTTCTATAGCTTTCTTGTGAAACATTATACTTTCACCCCACACTAAAAGCTTAGATTATCGAAGCCCTCGAGAGCTATTTTTGCTGAAATTGCACATGGGTGACTCTTTATGTGCACAATTTAACGGTAATTTTAAAATGGAATGTGCAGTACGACGGTCGGTCATTAGTGTCCTATAAATCGCTATTTAATAAACCTATTTTCGAACTCTGAGGATCAAAGTAGGTATATATTTGCAGTTTTAGATTGTTTACTTGTTTGGCAATTTTCATTGATTTCGGCATACCTGGGCATCATACCTTTACTCGTTAACTAAGTGTCTAATATTTGCAAAAATAATTAAAAGAAAGAAACTAAAATATGCAGACGGCGACGTCATAAACATGCTCAGGCAAGTCCGTTTATGCCACTCGGCCATCAACGCACACAGGAGGCGATAACAAATGCGCCGAAACTATGTACTTAAATTCAATCACTACGAGAGAAAGTGAGAAAAACAGTGTTTCGTGTCTAAAGCAGGTATTTAAATAATTAAATTATTAGAGAAATATTTATTTTATTTAGGCAAGTATTTTTAATTGGAAAATATATCGTTGTGAAATGTTTTTAATAAATTATATTTTCCATTATGTCCAGCGCCGCGTATGTATTTACTTAGGTATACGTTGGTACAGTAAATAATTGCAAAATTTGTGTCATTTGCTGCTTTGGATATCTAGAAAATAATTTTAAAAATTCTTTATTACAGTTTCTCTGCTAGCATGGTATCTACAAAAAAAAATGAGAACAAAAGAAGAGCATCCATAATTCGATCGAGATTAGACGGAGTCGTTAAAATTCATGCGCAACCCAGATGGCCTTCCGTCTTGTCTCATTTGCCACGAAAAACTCGCACACAATAATAAATCAAATTTAGAAATATTTGAGGTCATGAATTTTGTAATCAATATTGTTAGCAGCATCTTGTCAAAAGCAATCTACCATCGTCAGCTTAAAGAATTCTTAAGCGAAAGAGAGACTTAGTATTCCGAATCCTTCTTCGTGATAAAAAGCGAAGGCTTTCCAAAAGTAAGGTGTTGAAGCGTTTTGCTTTGTGCTTGAATGAAATAAATATATTCTTCAATGAAAAAGGCATTAATCACCCTGAATTAGAAAACGACAAATGGTTGCAAAAATTTTATTTTATGGTGAATATCACGATATTAAATGAGCTGAATCTAAGACGTTAAGGAAACAGAAACCCAGCCTATGTTTTGGTAGAAGAATTGGTTTGTTCCGAAGAAAAATTAATTCTTTTTTCAGAATACATTTAGAGCGGTAAATTTCTTCATTTCCAATTTCTAAAGCAATATCGTAATAAAACTATTGCAACAGTAGACACGAATTACTTCAGCACAGTTATAAAAAAAATTAAAGATGAATTTGCTGACGGATCTGAGCAATTAAAACCCAACAAAACCATTCCAGTATTCAAAAAGTAAATCCTCTCAAAACAAATAGTAACGAAATCTACATTGAGCCATTTGGAATTTTTCCTGGATTTGTAGAAATGCAATTGTTCGATTTAAAAATTAAAGTTTTGTGGAGTGGAAAATTTACAGAGTTGAAAAGCAAGTTGGGAGAGTTGGAGGCCCAGAAATGTATGTATGTAACGCAACAAAATTTGACAGCTGTAAAAGAAATACCGCGAGTTGAGGCACTTATATTCAACGCATGGAATAGTCTTCCACATTGTTAGAGAGGTTGTGACGAGCTCACGCGTCTCTTTTTTTAACATAACCTCTGGGTTCTTTGATGGCCAAGATTAATGGCAACTCTTTTCCAACCAAAACCCAAGAAGCGAAATGCGAACAAGAAATGCAAATAAGATAGCTTTTAAAAAACAGAAGTTTAAGTAAGCAGAATGGCAATTTGGGGAAAGTTATGTTTGAAAAGATTCAAGCGTGAATTGACAGCCACTCGAAAAGTAACCTGGAAAGTAAACCAGTAATACAAGGTGCATACCGTTGCACGCGCGCTCAGACGTCTCCATAAAGAAATCTAATCTTAGTTGGATTAAGGTAGGACTGATTATTTGATATTAGGACTTGTAATATAATTAAAAGGAGAGTAGGTGGATTGAATAATTATTTAGAGAAAGTGGTCTAAGTTACGCGATTCGGTTTAACTATCTTTTCTTTTGTGTGTTTGTTCATTATAGATTCTCGCTAGTTAAATTTATCTAAATTGATAGATATTTAATTCTTAATAAAGTCATATTAAGAATTTTAAATGTCTGTTACTGTAGAAAGCCCCACACCTCTAACTCACGCTGACAATCAAAGATACGGTCACCAAAGGGGGGCTATAACACAAGGTGAAGAATTTGGCGTCTGGAGTGCTGACTGTCTTCGGATTGACTTATTCAGCATTAACTTTCAAGAGCACTCATGAACGCCGCGATCGGTCTTTTAAGTGATTAACCCACTTAATATTTTCGGTGGCGTTCTTTTTCTTTCTACATCTTGCGTCAGAAGAGATGTACTCATTCTAGAATAAATACCTTTTTTAAAACTAAGTCTGTTTCTGACTCCAAAAATCATGTTAGAAATAAAGCCGGCAGGATATTCTATCTGCGAATAAATTTCGAATCTCAAAGTAAAACTTTTCTCAATAGTAAAATAATTTTAAATTAAAACGATCGCCAACGACCGTAATAAATGCTAAGGAGAATTTAATGGAACTCCTACGGCTTTATACATCTTTGCTGAAGACGTCGTGTTGGCGGAATTAAAAGGAACTCTATGGTTCGGAAGGAGAAGAAACGCGCTATTAATCGACTGTAAAACATTGCTTTTACCACCAAGGAACTAGTATCATCGTCTTCTCCTAACAAAATTTCAGAAATTTATCTTTCAAAAATGGAGGCAAAGAACGAAAATAAAATTTAGCAAGAAGAGAATATCGATGCAGATGAATAAAAATTAAAACAAACTATAACCATTATAAAAAATGATATTCAATTTGAAGATCTACAGACTTTTTTCTAAAAATATAACCTGGAAATGCCCATCCAGACATTCCTTAGAAATTTTGAAAGTACGAGTGATTCCCTTTGATATAACAAAAAACAGAAAATCTTATTTATAACCAAATTAGTAGATGGAGAGCTGTGAAGACTTACATCAAATCACAATCGATCCCTAAAAATTTTTACGAACTGAAAAATAATTTAAATCGGGAATTCGGAACACAAGTCAATCCAGCGGAGATTCATCTTCAATTAGCTAAAACAGAAAAAACATCTAAAGAGACCCACATAGAATACTTCTACAGAATAAAAGAAATCGCATCCCGGATAAACATGGAAGAAGAAGCTGAAAAATTATTCTACATCATAAAAGGATTAAAGGAAAATAGATCCATAGAAATACAGTTAAGAGCTGCAGCAATATAGAGGAACTGAAGGAAAAAATGAAACTTTTAAATATCCAAGAAAAATTAAAATCAAATAGGAATGAAGTTATATACCCAAAGTATCCATTGACAAGAATACCTCACCATACGAATCAATTTGCCATACAGTATGGAAGATGGAATTGCAGAAATGATCAATATCAACACCCGGATACCATAACCGGTTCAAGATACAATATATATTCTCATCAACGTCCGTCATACTATCAATATCATCCATCATTTTCTCTTCAGCGGCCGACCATGTATCCGACAAACCAACGATTGCCACAACGACCAACAATTTTACGACCGGATGCGCCAACTTTCTACCCCCGTCAAAGAACCCAAGAAAATAATACAGTATTCCAACCTCATCGAACATGAGAACTCATGATCATGAAGGGAAGAATCAACTTCAAAAAAGTTGAGGTCCTCTTGGATACAGATCAAATGTCAACATTATATAAAAAAAAATACTATCACAAATCAAAGGACAACACCCTGTGGAGTATATCAAAACAAAAATTGCCACCATCAATGGACAAATTAAGGTGAGTGAGGCAATTACTTTACAATTGAAAATAGGAGGAATTATTAAAGATATTAAATTCCTCCTAGAGTAAATGTAGAACTAAAATATTTAATAATTTCTAATAAAACAATGAGTTTTTTTTAATTATATATTAATTTTAGTGACTAATAATTTTCAAAATGAAAAAAAAATTTCAAAAATTATGAATCTAAGAAAAGTATTAAAGAAAAAGAAAATCTTAAAATTAGTAATACTAAAATTATCACTAAAACTGATATTGTGTTTAATATAGAAATAATTCCTAACAGTTATTATGATATTATTACGATATTATTAATAAATAAAAACATGTATTTTTGCTAAAAATAAGTTTGATGTCGGCGAATTAAAATGTAATTCTCCTAAAATAATACTTTCCTCAGAATTACCCATTGCAAATCCACCATACAGAACATCTTTTAAAGATGATACGGAAATAAAAAAGCAATTAGATGCATTATTGAAAGCAGGAGTAATAAAACTATCTTATAGTTCTACGCTGCCCCTATAACATTGGCATTTAAAAAAGAGGATAATGCTCGTACACGATTATGTATCGATTACAGAAAGCTAAATGCTATCACAAAATTAGATGCAGAACCACAATTCCCTGAATAGATACAGTTTTAGACAAATTAACACATGCGAAATTTTTCTCAACGATCGACCTCTATAGTGGTTATTGGCACATTAAATTGGATGATAATGAATCTGAAAAACTTGCATTGACATCAAATTACGGTCTTTTTCAATTTAATCGTTTGCCTTTTGCATATAAAAATTCCCCAGCTATATTTCAAAGAGCTATTAGATAGATTTTAAATAAATACCAAATAAAATTTGCATGAAATTACTTTGAGGATATAATAGTATTTTCGGAATCAATTGAAGAACATGCAAAACATTTAGAGGAAACTTTTAAAATTTGTGAAATAGGAAATATTAAATTAAAATTCTCAAAGTGTAAATTTGATACGGATACAATTGATTTCTTAGGATATGAAATAAAACAAGGATTATACACTACAAATAACACAAATGTCGAAATAATTAAAAACCTTTTACCCCCTAGGAATGTAAAACATTTACAAAGATTTCTTGGTAGTATTAATATCTATTATAAGTTCATTCCTCAATATGCAAAATTAAGAACTCCCTAAAAAATCTTCTAAAAAAGAATCAAAATTAGTATTGGACCCCAGAATGTCAACAATCTTTTAGAAAACTTGTGATGTCTCTCGCGTCCTTCTTCTAACATAACTCCTAAGTTCTTTGACGGCCACGATTAATGGCAAAACCTTTCCAACCCAATACCAAGAAGACAAACGGATCAAATATGTAAATGAGATATACTTTAAAAGGATAGAAGCTTTGATGAGAAAGCGCGGCAAGTTTAGAGATAACTTAGTGTGGAATCATTCGGATCAAGAGTTAGATGTCCTATAGCTCTGGAAGAAGGATACGTTCATATAAATTAAATTATAAAGAAGTCTGAATCTTCGCATCTAAAGTTACGTTATAGGTATTACTCAATCGCTGAAGGAAGGTGACTCTACAAAAGGTAATATTTTGTATAGGAAGTTAGATTAATCAGTTAATTTATTATAATTAAGATAAGTGATCTAGTTGCGCGATCTGACTTGAATATAAGGTTTAATTGGGTGTTAACTCTCACTTTAAGAAAGTTGTCAATTAGAATTAAGTATTATAAGTTATTCTTAATAAAAGTTGTGTTAAGAATCCAATATGTCTCATCATTTAGATAATCCCCCACCTCTAGCTTACGCGGATAATAATAGACATAATCATCACAGGATGGCTATGTCTCAAACTTAAAGACAGCTTAATTTCAAAGCTCATTTTAGCTATATTCATTCCAAATTACCCCTGTCATCTTTATGTAGATGCATCGAAAATTGCAATCTCATGTATCCTCAAACAACAAAAACCTAATGGAAATCAACATCCGATCGCATTCCATTCAAGACGACTGAGAGATTATGAAATTAATTATACAATAACTGAGAATGCTTAGCCATAATTGATAGTTTAGATAAATTCCATTGCTATCTTCATGGATCCCATTTCACCGTTCATACCGAACACAATGCATTAGTTTGGCTTAAAAATTTCAAAAATCCCACGGGTAGGCTTTTTAGATGGTCTTTAAAAGTTTCTATATGTATGATTTTGATATAAAATATAAGAAAGGTAGCACTAATATTGAAGCTGATATGTTAACAAGAAATCCTATTGCTTATCATATAATTAATACAACCCCAGAACCTTTATTAGATATCAGTGAAATAAGTCATTTTCCAAATATAGAAAATATATCAGCTCCTAAATGTTTTATGTGATATGGTGTTTTTGTAGTAAAAAGACAAGGCTTAGCTAAAATAATTGTACCCAAAGCTCTAAGAGTGAAGCTAATGAAAACAACTCATGAAAATTTTGGGCCATCCTGGTGTAGCTACCATGTTAAAATGAATATCACTACAATACTATTGGATAAAAATTATTACTGATATACGAAATTATGTGAAACACTGTGAAACTTGTCAAATAAATAAGAAGTCACAGCAGAAAAAATACGGACTGATGCAATCACTTCCCCTTTGTGAAAAACCCTTTGAACTTTTATTGATTGATAGTGTAGGTGGTTTAAATTATTACAACTCTGTTAAAAAAGATTTGCACATTATTATTGATCATGCAACTAGATACATTTGGACTTTCCCATCAAAAAATGCAACAACAGATACTTATATAAATTGTTTAATACAAATTGTTCAGAATCATAAGCCGGAAAAAATTTTAAGTGATAAAAATACTGCGTTCACCTCTTGAAAATTTAATCATTTCTTAAGACATAACAATATCACTAAATTGTTAACCACTTCTCACAGACCCAAACCAATGGAAAGGTTGAACGAGTAAATCAAACCATCATTACCCGCTTAAAGTGTGAAATTAGTAATAGTTCAAGTTAAAAGTTCCATGGTCTAAAATTGTAGAAAAAGTAACTTATCAGTATAATCAAACTCCACATACAATAACAGGTTTCCCTCTAACCTACTTAATGTATGGTATTTTACCTTTTGCAATTTCATTAAGAGATAATGAGATATATCCTCCCATAGAAGAAGCATGAAAATTAGCCAAAGAAAGAACCGAAAAATATTATAAAATAAATAAAATTAAATCAGGAAGCTTATTTCAAGGTGGATGACTTAGTAATGTATGAGGAATTTCAATACCCCAATACAAAAAAATTAAGTCCCCCTTTTTCGGCTCTTTATACCGTTTTAAGAAAATGTTCTGATATATTATTTGAAATAGATAGACCCAATGCCCTTAATAAAACTGACTCTGAATTGGTTCATTCAGTCCGTTAAAGACATTTTAATCCATCTGAAAATTTTCAGTTGAATTACATTAAACAAAATACCCATAATAAACAGAATAAGAAAATAACTAAAAGAAACCTCTTACGTAATACAGAAGTAACTGAGTTTTGCTTAACAAGAATTTTGACGAAGAATATTAATATATGATATTTAATTTTTATAATATAGTTGTGTTAAATTAGATATTCTTTATATTTTAACTGAGAAAACAAAGTGTATAGGTTTCGTCATACAAAATTTGTAGTTATTTTAATATACTTCTCATAATTTTATCTTAAGATGTCGAATGAATTAACATTTATGATAGAAATTGGTGTTTTAAGTTGAAAGATATAAATTAAGTTCTTAGAAAATTGACTAATGTAATAATACTAGTGATATTGATTTTTATAAGAAACAAAAGAAAAGTCACTTTGCATTCTTTTTTCTCCACTGATTTTTATTGTTTTGTTAATTATTTTATCCAGCAGTAACCTTATTGCATATCATTTAATTTTTTTTTTTTTGAAAGAAAAAAAAATTGTCTGTTCCGATATACCGGCCATATATCAAGAGAGAGATTCACTCTATCTCTCTCTCTCTCTCTCTATTTCTCAAAATTTTCTTATCTAAATTAAAAATTAATTTAATAACTTGAAGCTTATTTTTGGATATTGTACAGTGAATAAGGGAGAATGCAATCATTATAATTTTGTATATGTCTTGAAACATTAAGAGGACAAAAGTGTTCAGTTTGATATGTACACCTGTTATTGTTTTCTTATTAGCATCCCTGAACATCTGAGATTTGATCACGCAGATTTCTCAGAGAGATGTGTTCTAAAATAAGTAGTGTGATACTGTTTATATTAGTGAATTTGTGTAAGAGAAAGTAAAGAATTTTTTCTATGAAACGAATACTTAGAAGGTTACGGAGAGATTTAAAATATTGTATGCGATATTGTTAAGTTACAGTGAATATTGTGGAAATTTTATATAAATACTAAAGGTGATGATAGAAGAGAGTCCACATTTCCACATCACAATTATTTAAAGAGCTCTTTAAATCTTATAACTCTTATATTCTTTTATTCCTATATTCTTATAATTTTTATACTTTTTTATTCTTATAGTTTATAACGCATATGAAGAAAAATATTGTTCATTGTGTTGTATAGTGCATATAAGTTGTTGTACACCGTTGTCATATTAATAATTTCATTTTATTAGTGTCTATATTTTTTTTTATCTTTTTAAAAAATGTATGTAATGTATGCAAAACATGCTGTGTAACACTATAAGGTATTACTACGATGGCGCCAGAGTAAATTTTTATACAAAATTAATGTTTTAATATTTGTATGATACCATGTATTTTTATGTCTGCTATCTCATTGTTTGATATGATATTATTTTCCAATATAAATTTTTTTTTTTTTTTAAAAAAATAATAGCAAACTATAATACAAAAATATTATTATAGATGTCGAATCGATTTGAACAAGCTAATCTTCAGTTA
>BMAV01023980.1:0-13019 GCA_019973955.1 Trichonephila inaurata madagascariensis | reverse complement strand
ACATAAATTTTTGTTTTTTTTTAAAATGACAAAAACTTTTGTTGTTCTTTTTAAAAAGAAATTTTTTAAAAAAAAGAATCATGGTTTTTATACCTTCCACTTATATTTAAAATTAGCAAAGTAAATAATGCATATGAAAGTACGGAACAGAAATATATAAATATTTTAATATTCAATTCTTTAATTCTGGAAATAATAGCGAAAGAAATTTTTACCGGAAGAATTAAATTATGTGGCTGTTAAAGATTTTCAAATAAATTATATTATAAATTTTTGGATTTTATTAGTTTTACAATATGAGAATATCGTTGTTTTTTCGATTTTACTTACATACCTTTGCTTTAAAAAATAAATAAATAATTAAAAAACATGTGTTATAGTTGACTCCTAGCTTTTTAAACTCATTGAAATATTTTTTTTATTATAACAGAGTTTAAAATTATGAAATAACCTTAAGTTAAGAAATAAAACCGGTGAATAATTGAACGCATTTTTTGTAACAATTAAGATTAAGATCAAAGATTAACCCTCGAACTGAAAAAAAAAATTCTTCCAAATTACAAAGAAATTTAAGATAGTCGTTCAAGACATATGACAGCAGATAATTATTAGTAATTAGAAATATATTTTTTCAATATCTCATTATATATATCATCTATTTATACGTACTAAATTAAATGTATATCGTTAATTTCAAGAAGAAAATCTATTTGCTTGAATTATTTTGCTTCAGGCTTACGTTACTTATATTAAAACTGATGATACATTTTTTTCTGATACAATATTTATATCATTATCCAACTGTTTTGGACGATATTTTGGCAATGTTTTCGACATTTTGATTTATAAATACACTTTTTTGGATAATTGAAAAATAATCATCATTAGCTTATGGTACGTTGGTTTATCGACTAGTTTCCAATAACAAGTAAGTGTCACGCAACTAAAAACCTGCTTTGGTTTGGCGACAAATAAAGAAGAAAAAAGACCTTCGATACAAATTTCTTTTATCAGCTAGGCAAACCAGTTGTCAACGTAAACTACATAAATTTCAAGGGGAAAAAAGTTGTCATTTCTAATGAATATTGTAGATGTTTAACGTGCATTAAATGGTTTCATCTACAATATTTTATAAATATTTATTATTCAAATTTGCATTTTTATATGTCATCAGGGGCGTAGCGAGAAATTGTTCATGGAGAGGGGGAAGGGGTTCTCCCACTTCAACTCATATCTCAAAATTAATTTCAAAATTTACTGTTTATCATTAAGATGAAAAGAGTTTTTACGTGGAGTACGGGATTTTTAATATTAATTTTTTCTGAAAAAAAAGTATAAAGATAGAAATTTGTTGAAATTAAACTGTTTAAAATTTTAGAAAACAGTAATCTTTATGGGGATATGGTACTTTCCCTCCAACACAGCTATCGCAACCCCATTTTATGTCATTTACAGTTGTTTTTTTAAATTAAACATATTTTAAGGAAGACTTTCAAAAATGAAATCAAAAAGAAAAGCGAGCTTTTCAAAATGAACTTGAATTAAAACAATAACTAAGATGTAATATCACAAACTAAAAAATATTAAGAAATAAAAAAAAAAAAATTCGGACGTTGTATTATATTGGCAATTTCTAGGAATCCTAAAGTTAATATAATTGTTACAGTTATTTTATTGGATTACAATTAATTTCATCGTTGATTCCTTGTTACATCTTATCTAAAATATTCACTTCTGTTTCCCCTCTTTAGTGCAGTAGATAACAGCTAACAGTGGTTTCCGCTGCCACTGAAGACCTGCTGTGTAGAGAGCCCGATGTAGGTTAATTCTGTCGAGTTCAAAATCCTCCTGTCGGTGTGGTGGGGAAGTTCGGAGAGGGGGTGCCAGCTCAGCCGGCTCTTTCTTGTCACTTGACCGTGGTTCAAAATTACAAGGTCCATCACCTATAGTTTTCGTGTTGCTTTTTACAATGTAACGTTAATTAAAAATCAAATCAAATTAAAAGCAGTTCTAAATACGTAAAGGAAATTAACGAAAAATATATAATAAAGTATGCTAAATTATATCTCAATTAATATCTTGTTGTCGAAAATTATTCAGTAAAATAACAAGCGAAGGGGGACAATGATAATGTTATATTAAAAGTAGAAAATAAATTCTTTTAAGCGATTTTGTACAGAGAACTATATTTTATTGTTTTAACGAACATTTCCGAACTAAATACATTTCACTTAGAGAATGTCATTCAATTTTTTTTATGTTTATCTCACAATGTTGAAATATTTCTTCAATGCAAATTTTATTTAGTTCGTTAACGCTTTTTTAATCTACTGTTGCATTTCAAATTTATTCGATATCAGTAAATATCACCCTTAAAGTTTTTTTTCATCGCTTCTATTTCTCCATTTTAAGGATCCAACTCACATGCAATATATAAATCAAAGGATATTAAAATCACGCGAGACCATTTTAGAGTCTTTTTTTTTTAATTGAATGCACACTCATAAATTTAAGACTGGTTAACTTCATAGTCTTCATATAATTCACAAGGGCAGATACTCTCTTCTTTGTTATGAAATTTAAAGCACTAAAAATAAAAACAAAACAAAAAAATAATTACCGTATTTATTCGAATCTAAGCCGCCATAGATTCTAACCCGTACCCCAATTTCTCTCACCATGTTTTTGTGAAATAAAAAATAGATTAAAATAGTTTATCAATGTTCGATATTTATGAAATTTAAAAAAAAAATTAAAATAAGAACCATCAAGAAGTGAATAATTAATTTATTTTACCAGTTTTAAAAACTTTTAAATACGTACACGAACCTGTAATTGCTCTAAACGTCAGTATCATGTTCTATTTCTTCCATCGAACGAATTTTTCCGCCTTCGATTCTAAACCGCACCGGATTTTCGGTAACATTAAAATTAAAAAAAGTGCGGCCTTAATTCGAATAAGTATGGTTATAATTTTTCCATTAATATGTGCGTAGTATTTTAATTTAAAACTTTCATATTTGTATTTTATCCAGATTTTTTAAGTTTTTATTTTCATTCAATATCATTAAGCTCAAATACTGCTTGACTTGTTCAAACATTAATTTTTGCGTGTAACCCAACAAAAACACGAGTAAGAATAGCATTCAAATTTAAACAAAAGTCTGCTGTCAACACCGATTTACGTATTATCGACCCCGATTAATGTAACAAAGGGCTTTATTTTGGTTTTACGCGAAACACAATGCCTTGTGAAACTTAAAACTTACGCAGACCACCAAATTACACGACAACAATGGAGAAAGGAGAAAAGCATATCAAAAATGAAATTATACTGAAACTTAAACTTCTGAATAAATTCTAATCAGTCACTACGTCCCCATGTGCCTAAAACAATAATTCCTGATTCTTGCAAACTTGGCCCTCAAACCTATTTTCCGGCAAGCGTATTATGTCACTGCCATGCCGTCTTCACTGGCTGAATCGTAAATTTCGAAATTAATAGGCATGCATCTAGAAAACCAGGGGGCGTGGATGAAACCATAATTTATCACGACGCATACAATGGGTCGTTACGCCATATTCGTTCTTCTTCTGTTTTACTTTAATAACATACTGACGGTTCAACAAAAAAATCGTAAGGAACAAAAAAAAAAAAAAAGGCGAGAGAAAGGAAATAGAATACATAAAACGTTTCAAGAAAAACACTTGAAAGACATGTAGTTTTAGTTTTGTTTTTTAGACCTTCCTTTCCTAATTACATATTTCACATCGTGATATCGTGTACCCTAATTGAACTGTTCTTCGTGGTGTGTATTTATTTAAATACAAAATTGAATAAAATAGATACTTTTTAACTTACAAAACAATTTTTATGAAAGATTGTTATTCTTTTTGAAATGTATAGAATATAATAGCAGTATAAAAAAAGAAGCCTGCTTAGAATAAAAATTGAAAACATATTTGAACATGTCGAAACATGTTGGCAATGGCAGCTTTAATATCTGTAAATTGTATAAAAGTAATTATATAAAATTTGAAGCAGAGAGAGCTTACTTAAAATGTTTAAATCACAGTCTTTCCTTTTAACTTGAACCTCATCCAATCGTTCATAACAGATTCTTGTACTCTCAATCACCAAATATAACCTAACCTTATCTAAACTGATCGTGTTAAACTGTTTTAATCATTTCCTGACTGGTAAATAAAGTATAAGGGTTAGCCTCTGAATAATGCTGGTGAATTATAGGTAACGGTTAAAGGTCAAACCTCGAGACATTTTATCTTATCCTAAGTAGAATTATCACATGGTTACTACAACATTTGTAAATCTAACTTCTAAGCCAATGGGATGCTTCAAGTTACTTTAACTACCGCTGAAATTTCTTGTTTCTGTATTATGCAAATACACACAAGTCCTTGTCTCGCTATTAAGAACAAAATTGAGACGTCTATGAAATAGTTTCTGGCATCAATCACTTCAGAAATCTCGCGGAACGAGATTTTTCAAGTATACACTTTGATAAAACCGTTTTTGATTATTGGTTACAAAGTTTCTAAGCTGAAATTTGTGTATAGTTCTTATACATTTACTCAGACTTTCTTTAGACTCATTTGTCTTGAATCAGATCCAGAATATTAATAAAAACATAATTTTTGAGAAATTATCATTTTAACTACGTTTTTATTTTTTATTTGAGTATTTTGTTTTCTTTTACATTTTTTTTCCAATAGAAAAAAAAAAAATTCAACCGATATTCTGAATTTTAGGGAATTAATCCTCAACATTAAACTCAATTTTAACATGACAACAATACGCACCCAACTTTTATTAAGTTATAAAATTACGAGTAATTCATATACTTCTATATTTTATAAGCAGTTTCATTAATTTTTAAGTAAAACTTCAGATGGATCAGACAGTCAATTAATTCGCTTAGGTCAGTGGCGTAACATACACCCCCGCAATCCCAACTCCATCGTGGGGGGAAGGGGCAGGATTCTTGGGAAGGGCAAGGATTCTAGGTCCCAAAGCCTGACTAACGCCAAGTACGTATTAACGTACTTGGTAACTTACGTACGTATTTAACCAATTTATAAAATATTAAAAGCAAATATTGACTTTGCAGGGGGGCCTAATGTTCTCCTTTCCGCCACTGGTTTAGGCCTCTTTCATATAAGCTACCCTTTTCGTCGAACTAGTCCACCCCTGTCTAATGGCTGCGGTAGTCTAGTGGTAATGGTCACAAGCTTGCGGCCGGAGTGTCATCAGTTTGCGTCTTACTGCCACTGAAGACCCGCCGTGCATACGTTAAATCTGTCGTGACTCAATGTCCTCTCGTTGGCGTAGTGTGGTAATTTGGAGGGAGTGCCAGTTTAGATTTCGTCCTTGTCTCTTGATTGTGGTTCAAAAGTACGATGTCCGTCTCCAAAAGGTCTCGTGCTACTTTATTGTGTGACGTTAATAGTAAGGTGACCATTTTTTTTTTACAATGAAAAGGAGGACGAAAAATTTAAGAAAAAAATTACAAAAATAAATGAAACATTTTATTAAAATTCAAACAAAAATACCTTTTTTACTTTTACATTCTTTTTAATTACTATCTTAAAAGAGTATTTTTCCATTGAATGATTTTTTTTTGTCAACATGTCATTTTCTAACGTATCGGAAAGTTCGGGCAAAATATATCCTTCATACTTAATTTTACGGTAAGCATTGTAGCTAAAATATTAACATTCAATTTTGATTTCTCACTAATCACTTCACAAAAATCATTACCAACTGAAAAAAAGCTGTTTCTACTGCTGCATTAGTTCCAAGGCAGCACAACGTAAATTCAACAAGAATAATTACATTTTCATATGGAATTCGTTCATTTTTGAAAAGGTTTAAGTAATTTCACCCATATTTCATCAATTTCTCAGCATGTTGATTTTCTAATTGTTCTAATTCATTAGAATTTAAGTATACATTCAGTCTTCTTTCTACTTCAAATAGACAATTGTCATAGATTTTAATATCAGGCATTTCTTATTTCGAATAAGTAATTATTACATATATTAAATATTCGTTTGTGCATGCAATTAAAATTTTTTTTCGATTTATTTTAAAAAAAATGTTTAGATGTGGGCATTATACGTGTCACATAATCCTCTAATTTATTAAGTATTAAAACAAAACAAATTGTTTTATTTTCATTTATTTATGCAGAAAGTAATTACTAGTCACTAAAGTATTGAATTATTAAAAAATACAAGCGAAGAGTGCGTTTACTACTTTTTATGATAAAAGAAGTTTTATAAAAGATTTTTTTTTTTCATAGTTTATTATTTTTTTATGTTAGTATGCTTGCATGAAGTACCCGCGCGTGTGAATTTAACATATCTACATTAATTTTTAGCATCATATACATTCAATCTTGATATGAGTGAAAATCGAATTGATATTCAAATGTTGATTCCCATTTAAATTTATAAACCGGTACTCTATGTTATTTACTTAGTACATATATAAATAAAATGATCATATTGAACATATTTTATGCATTACATACATATTCTATTTTGTGTTGTGTTTAGTTATTTTAACAGTGTTAAAAACAAAATGAAATTTCTCTAGTCTAAAAAAGAATTTTTCCTAAATTTTGAATTCTGATAATGAAAATAGATAAAAACAACTTAGACGGATGTAATACGGATTTAAATAATTTTATAAAAGCAAAGGGGTTCAATCATTTGAATAATTTACAGCTGTTATTCGTTTCACCCCCCGTATAATAATAATCATAATATCAATTGTAACCGTTTCATAACCTTTTTTTAAATAAAAAATATTTCAGTTTTTTTCTTTTGTGTTTTCGACATTTTTAATGCTTTGTTAAAGCAATCCTGTGATAGTTTTCCATCATTTTCAATCTTTCAGCACATCTGTAAAACATTTTACAATAAATTATTTGATAGACTATGGCAAAGTACATTTTCAATAATCGTTCATGTTATGCCCAATAAGTGCTATTACTAAAAAATTTGAATAAGTGTCACATGCTACACGAAAGCTTTTAGAGAGATTCTTATATTTTTTGCCTTTTTTTAAAAAACATTGACGACATCCGAGCCTTTTTCTTTTTATTCAATTCCTCTACCATTAGTTCATACTCTCCCTATATATATATATATAAGGATAATTAACTCTTGAAACATCACATATCATAAATATATATCTTGTTCAAATCGTTCATAAAATACTTTTTATTTATCCATTCAAGTTCAAATACATTTTTTAAAACTTGTAGTGGACGACACTTGATGTTAATACCGTTTTTTCTAATATTAATTAATTAATTTTTAATTAATGAATTAATGAATTGAATTATTCATTAATTTTTAACTAATGAATAAATAGTAAAAAAATAAAAATAATAGTCAAACACCTTATATAAAAAGGAAAATCACTCATTGTGTCCCTATAGCGCAATGGATAGCGCATTGGACTTCTAACAGAAAAATTGGGGGTTCGAATCTCACCTGAGATGGACTAATTTCTGAGAATTTGATTTCTTTTTACCATATTATTCTATTGAAATAATTAAATTTAATTAATGAATAAATAGTAACAAACAAAAATAATAGTTCAATATATAAAGAGGAAATTGGAAAATTGCAAGAAAAATTGCTTTCTATTTTGCCATTTAATTTTATGATTCTGTCATATGTGTATACATATTTATATTAATTGTAACTATTTAATAAAAAGTAACTAAAATAAAATTTTTCTTTGTTGAACTCAGTAAGAATTTACTTAATTTTTTTATATTTATATTACTTGTTTTTTCATTAGAAATAGTTAACATTTTATTCCTTCATTTTCCATTAATGCTTAAATTAAGACATTGGATGAAAATTGAAATTGAAAATAATTTATATGCCGTTTCAAATTAGTTGACTTTCAGGAAAATATTATAACCCTTCAAATAGTAAAATGATAGAATTTAAGCCATTAGATCAATGTTTTACTATTTCTTTTTCCCATGACACTCTGGATAAAATAATTACGTTATTAAAATTATAAAATAATAGCTCTCATCTCTGTTTGGATGATTAAAAAGCTCAAGAAAATTTGTTTATTATTTATTAAAACAAACTAAAGTATTTATTATATCATATTTTATAATAAAAATCAAGATTAGATAATATAAAGACACGAGTTTATTATATATATGTGTGTGTTTGTATATGTGTAGTCCTCTCTTTTGTACTGTTCATATGATGATATATTAAAAAAGCAACAATATTTCAAACGAAGAATATAAGCAGAAATAACCGTCAATGTTCTTTAAGACAAATATAAAATTCATAAAAATTATGATTGTTTCTTTTGCACATAAGTTGTGATGTTTCAGAATAATAATTTTAGAGATAACGAAATTCGCATCATGTGGCAAAATATTTAAAATTGCTTTTTTTCATAATTTTAATTTGAGTTCCTTTTAGGTGTAATTATTTTAGATTAAGCAATTTTTAGCAAATATACATCATTGCATCATTTACAAGTATATTGAAATTTCAGGTTAAAAAAGTTAAGTACGTTTCATAATCGATTTTTATAACCAAATGGCTGAATTTTTCCAATTATTTTATTTTTACTCTTCTGTTTAATTTCTGAATCATTATTTTTATAAATACGCGTATTTAATTTCGCATTTTAAATATGCTAAGAATGCGTGATAATAATGTATAGGCATTTTGCTTAATTACTTTGCATTTGTAATTATTTAATAAAAAGTAACTAAAAAAATTTTTCTTTGTTGACCTAAGTAGGAATTGACACTTAATTTTTTTTTATGCTTCTTGTTTGATACCATCTTACATGGCAATTTGAAGGTTCATATTAACTTGATGTGCAGCGACCTCCATTATACCATACGATGGGTTTTAAGTAGAATCGAAACCGTAACCGTAACCCGTATATCTTCTTCAGCATCACCGCCCACAAAACGCATGACAATGATCACAGTTATTACAGAAAAATTACGAAACGAAAAATATATTTATATATAAATCGATTTCGGCAAAATTTCGTCTGTATAAAAAGGATAAATACTTTTCCAACAATATTGCACTATCCAAGAATTACTGCTGAAGAGTATAATCATCAAGTTAAGAAAACGAGTTGTTTAAAAGGCAGCAACTAAGAAAACTTCTTTTACTGACCTCAACTCCTTAAATATAGTCCTCAACATCCATTGGAAACTCTAAGAGAAATAAATAAAGAGCATATATGCTTACGTTCAACGCATTTGTTAAAGTGGTATTAACAAAGATTTACGGTCTCTAAGAGTTTAATATCGAATTTGTTATGTCTTGCGCATTCAAGTATATAATTATAATACATCTCGACGCAGCAAATTGAAATCTATTCATTATTCATATCAATATAACGGCTAAACGCTTTAGTCATGCAGTTGTAATAGATAATTTTGTGTTTCAACCAATTTATTGTATACATTATTAATTCTAAGATGTATCGATGAAGAAAAATGTTTTCGTTCCAATAAATTATGTTGGATTAAATGTGCAAATTTATTTAGAAATATATTTAAATTAGTTTTCGAAATGTTGTTTTAAATATATATATATATATATATACATATATACAACTCAGTAACGCAACAGCCCATGAGGGACAGGGCCCTACTGTGCCTATCCCAGTATACATGACCATTGGGTCCTGAGGTGCATCAGCAGATGCCTCGATCAGGTGGTCAATCTGAAGCGAGACCCCAGTGTTTAAGTCCCCAAGCAAGCTTGGTACTCATTTATCGACCCACTGCAGTAGGGATGAAAGGTTGAGTTGACCTGCCCAGCCCGGGAATAGAACCCAGACCTGTGGCTTGGAAGCGCGACACGCCACCACTTGACCACCATGCCCTATATATATATATATATATGCCCTGCGAGCAACTGTCTTGCCAATTTATACTTACATTATTTTGAAAGTAGTTACATTAATAATTCTAAATTTTATATTTATCGTTATATAGATGATATAATCATTTTTGGCAAACAAGCCAACTTTATACCTAACATTAATTTTTATCCACAATATCTTAATTTAATACAGACAAATAATAACAACAATGAAGCAAATTTTCTTGACATACATGTCAAATTATATGAAAATGTAATAGTTTCTAATATTTATGATAAAAGAGAAGATTTTAATTTCAATATTATAAAAGTTCCTCATTGGGAGAGTAATGTACATGTTTCTATTTTCAGAAATATTGTTATTAATTATATACAACGTAATAAATTTCTTGTGTCAAAAAAATCACAGACATTATAAATAACTATAAATATTTTACTAAATATTGCTTAAATCAGAAATACCCAATTAATTTTATTAATAGTTATATAAATAAAGCTATTCAAAATAGTTAGGATTAAAATTATGAGATTGATAATAGTTTATTACTATAAACAAATATTTTGTTATAGTTATCTCCATAATCTAATATTAGATTAGAAATTACTTACTATTATTTTATTCATATTTACTCTGGTGTTATTATAGTTATGCTATAATATGCAACTCTTATTAATTTTTTATTTCCATTCCTTTTAATATTTTGTTAAGTGCTACATTTCAGCCATTTTTTTTTATTTAAATCTGTATTAGGGCATAGAATCTGGCAACAAATTAATGTTTCCACTCAGATTTAGCGCGGGCTTTGCATTTGTAAGTGCAATTTTTAGGTAAGTTACCTCTATCTTGTAATGGATTTAGATATTTCTATCCATTTTTTCCTATTGGTTTTTGCTCAGTGTTATTTACAAAAATAGGGGAAGGTTGGCTGGCCAAAAAACATGTTCAACCCCACTTTTATATAAATTTATTTTTTATATAATAACTGTCCTAAGTCAGTAATGTTCACAACACTGCAGCATCCATTTTATATTTATTATCTCGATTACTCTTTTGTCCTTCATTGTGTGATTTTCCTGCTGTCTATGTGTTTGTCGAATGTTATTGTTTGGATGTTATCTCTTGTTAGTAGAGAATTGGCCTATATATATATATATATATATATATATATATATATATATATATATATATATATATATATATATATGTTATTGTGTGACATAATTTGTCGTAGCGAGTGGTTGATTTTAACGTGGCGAACCAAATGTAGGGCGTGGCCTGTGGTGTGTGAATGGTACTGTATTATCGAAGAATCAGGAATCTTGAAAGGATTCACTCCAATTTATTGCACTTCTTGAAACATATATGCACATCTTGCAACAATAAAGATTTTACGGCACAAAATAGACAAAGACAACACACAAAGCGCGGCAGCCGGCTGACTACATGATTGCAGAGAGGCGAGAGCTGAGGAGAAGAGAGCGCTCGATTTCCAGATCTCGGTATTTATAGGCAGCGAGACATCGCGTTATCTAGGAGGTGGATGGAGATAATTTCAAAAGTCCCCGGTAGGCGGGTAACCAATTAAAATAATCGCATGATTGCCTTGAAGGACTGGACATTAAATAATGCAAGAGCTATTACAATTAAATAATTGGAATTATTACATTTCCCCCCTCCGCAAGAGACTTGCGTGTTCCAGGGCCCGTAGTCCACACCCGTCTTACTCAGGGGGGAAATGTAATAATTCCTTCTAGTATCCCTTTTGTTAACTCTTTGTACTAATATTTACACAAACTTTAGTTCTTTGGTTTAAGAATAACACTGTAATCTTAATCGTAATCGGCTAGTCCGAAATCCCTGTCCCACCGATTCTATCCAATCAGAACTACTATTACATAATTACGCGCTTGCCACTGCCGGTATAAAAGCAAAAATCTAGTGTAATCGCTCTCTTTGTCTTTGTGTTTTGTTTTCAACATGCCGCTGCTGCTTGTCGTTGTCCGTTTTGCTTTGTAATCGTCGCAAGTTTGTCTCGTCAATGTGAAAATGTACCGCAATTTTATCCAAAGCTTTTGATGTGAGCTTCATAATAAAAAGATGAACGTCCACTGAAGATATTTCATATAAAAACGTCTTGTATTTATGTAGATGGCCGTGGTAACCGATTGGTCATGGTCACAAACTCGTGGCTGGCGTGTCCTGAATTCGAGTCCTAGTAGCACTGAAAACCCGCCTTGTAGAGGAGCTGATGCACGCTAAATATATCGTGGCTCAAAGTCCTCACACTGGCATGGTGTGGAAATTAGAAGTGGGGTGCTAGCTTAACCGTGGTTCAAAATTTCGAAGTACGTCTCCAATAGCTCTCGAGTTACCTTGTGTTTATGTGAAGTCTTATGGATAAGCTTGACTTTATATGAAGTCTCTCTCTCTCTCTATCCTGGATACACAAATCCTACACTTGACGAGAAGGAAGATAAAACGGGTGATATGAAAGAGGCTGTTCCAAGCATCGGACAGTGGTGATGTTTGGTAAAATCGGGCCTGTCACCAGGGACGTAGCCACCACCGTATCTTTGATACGGGTCCCCGGAGCTTCAGGGGCCCCAGTTGTAAAATTTTAACTCTTTCACATAAGTATTATTATCGAGAAAATGGCCCCTAAGGAATTTTTGATACAGGCTCCACTCAGGACTAGCTACGCCAGTGCCTGTCACACAATTGTCCAGTCTTTCTTCGAGTTTGTGTACCTCAGCATTCCAAAACTTTCATTCCGTCTATGAATTCTTTGCTACCAATGCTTTGGAACAACTATGTTCATACGGTGCAGTGGAGGCCTATTTCTTAGTATGACCAGCCAGTTTTGGGTACCCCGATTAGGTGTCCCCGCTGAAAGCCATTCAATTGGTTATAAAGTCTTCGACAACATCGTAAAGACAGTATCGTTTATGTCTCCAAGGCAACACCGACAATGAGAGCAGATAAACCGTCCTTTTGTTTTAGTCTTTTATACAATTCTAGGTGCTACCTGTTTTATGAAATGCTTAATTTCCCTATGATCGAATATAACATTCATTGTCCTTGAAAATATAAT
>BMAV01023979.1:114749-127319 GCA_019973955.1 Trichonephila inaurata madagascariensis | reverse complement strand
TTTTTTTTTTTTTTTTGACATTAACTGCCAAATACCCATACTCATTCGGCGTTGTAACCTGTGTGCTTTAACATCTACTCACATTACCATCATCTTGGAGTTGTTGCTAAAGCCTGGAGATGACACTCTAGGTGATTCCAAGTTTCTCGGATACTTCCAGCTGGGTACACCGACATTCCAGGCGTCCGATAAATCTACAACGTAAGAAATCATTCGAATGCGTTCTTTGTGTCATAACTATGCAATTTTTGCACTGAAAGGCTTATAAAGCGCTTGTGAATAATTATACTTTTTTACATGTATTTGTTATATATCCCCCTCTTATAGTTTCACAATTGTGACATACTATTGGTGTCATCTGGTGGTTTCCTGCAATTTGCATATGATTCTTGAAGGTGGGTGTAGTCCAGAGTTTCTCAAACTGTGGGGCGCGCCCCACTAGGGGGGGGTGCGTGATAATCCTGCAAAGGGTGCGCGAGCATATTGAAAAGTCGGAAACAAAAGACAATTTTAAAAAAATTACTGAAAGCAAACAAACAAATGACAATCTGACACAAAAAATAAAATACGCATTTACATTGATATGAAACATTTATATATCAATACTGCGCACTGTATTTAATTTATAACAATATTAAGTTAAAAACAAATTTAATAATTACCAGTGGAGCCATGGGCTTTTCATGTGTAAAATTATCTGCAAAAATTGAGCACTTATCTTGTTAATTTGTGCAGTTTATCATTAACCCCTTAAATGCCGATTATAAAGTTCGTGATATCTACCCAATGCCACCATTTAACATGTAGGTGAACATATGGGGTGCATTAAGGGGGGGGGGGTAGAAAATGAATAAATAAGCAAATCTTCTGAAATATAAATAAATCCTTCGCGAATAATTTTATTGCTTCCCCCTTTCTTCCTTTATTGCTTTTATTGCTTCCTGTATTAAGACTTCGGATTAATATAATAGATCACAGTTTACCTAAAAGTTCGTACTTCGGTAAGACATATATACGTCCGGAGCAATTAACGCACTGGCTGGGCAAGACGTTTATATACGCTGGCGGCAATTAAGAGGTTAAATTCGAATTGTAGGTCTTGCGTCAAAGTACAGTATTATTGAATCTAATACATTGTTATTGTATGGAGGGGGGAGGCGCGATGAAAAGTACGATTGAATATTGGATCGCAAGTGTCGGAAGTTTGAGAAACACTGGTGTAGTAATTTTACGAGTGATATACTTATATATATTTTGGAATTCGATTTCCGCGTGACTCTGCATTAACCATAATTTATGGGCATGAGTGTATTTCAAAAATAGTGATCGGTTTTCCGAAAAACTATTTTTGACTTATAGTATTCATAATTTAGTGTGATATTTCGATGTAAGTATTTCACGAAAACTAATATGAAGTACTTCACAAACATTTCTAATGTTAAATAAAAATGGATATAAATAAGCTGTATAAAGAAAAGTTAATTAATGAATGATATTTCTTGTAATTAAATGCTACATATGTTCGATAAGGCTTTGAATATTTCATTAATATAAATAGTTAATTTAAAATAACAATATTTATTTTTTATTAATCTATATGTACAGAGAGAAAAACGAATCACTCACTTATCATGAGATATCTCCAGAATTATTAGACCTACAGACTTGAAATTTCGGAGGTCACCACTTGAGTGGAAGATCTACTCATGTACCTCATTGCCCAAGTTCATGAAAATTGATAGGTGTACAGTAGGTCTTGGCCCTCTATGGGCTGTTGTACCAATGAGTGTTTTAGTGTACAGAGAGAAAAGCGACTGACACACTCATCACGATATTGCCAGAACTATTAGACCAACAGACTTGAAATTTGGGAGGTCACCACTTGAGTGGAAGATCTACTCATGTACCTCAGTGCCCAGGTTCATGAAAATTGTGAGGTGAACAGTATGTCTTGGCTCTCTATGGGCTGTTGTACCAATGAGTGTTTTAGTGTACAGAGAGAAAAGCGACTCACACACACTCACTCTCATCACGATATCTATAGAACTATTAAACCTACAGACTTGAAATTTAAGAGGTTACCACTTGAGTGGAAGATCTGCTCACGTACCTCAGTGCCCAGGGTCATGAAAATTGAGAGGTGTACAGTAGGTCTTGACTCTCTATTAGCTGTTGTACTACTGAGTATTTTTAGTTTGTTTCTTTTGTTCAGCAGGGATCCACTAAGAAAGGATTTTGCAAAATTTAACCCCCAATAGGCTTTGCGGGGCATTAAAGGCAAATATTCCCCTTTTTTTTATATATTACACAGTGACAAAACTGGGCAAATATGTTTTTTTTATTGGGAAAATATTCTAAAATCGATTCTTAGAAGAGAGGTCATTGCGTCCTTTAAAAACAAATGCAGAAATCGACTGCGAAGGAGGGATTTATGTGGGCGTAAAGGATAAATTTGCTTTTGCTTTATAAATTCTAGTCCTGTCTTTTTTAAATCAAGAGGCGAAATTTTTAGAAAGGTTTTTCAATACATTGAAAGCTTAAAGATAATATTTAGATAAAATAAACTTTAAAACAACTTATAGCCGTGTACTATAATGAAAACCCAACGAAGCGGGTTGGTAGTGTCTAGTACATAATAAGGTTAATATAAAGTTGAGTCACATACATTTATATATTTGTATCAGTTAAATGTTTTATAACGAGTTTCTATTTATGTTTCCCATTCATTCAAATACATGAAATATGAAAAAAAATATAGCATTTAGAAATACATACCTTAAAACCCTGCGTATAACGCGCATCTGTATTTTCAAGCTGCATTTTTTTTAATTTTTAGGTGTACTCATCGTATTCCACACCACAGGTCCGGGGTTCTATCGTTGAGCTGATCAAGGTCAACTCAGCCTTTCATCCCTTCAGTGGGTTGTTAAATGGGTACCAAGCTTTCTTGGGGACTAAACACTGGGGGCTTCACTTCAGACTGACCACCTGATCGGGACATCAGCTGATGCACCTGATCGCCCAATGGGCACGTATCCTGAGATGGACACAGTTGGTCTTGCCCCTCATGAGCTGTTGCGGCACTGAGTTTAGTATATATTCACCATATAATGCGCATTCCCTTTTTATGAAGGAACAAGGCACGCAAATGCAAATGTATTCATTTATTCGTGGTATTATCCCAGATTTTTGAAAAAAAGTTTACTTTTAGAATCACAACCTTTAAGTTCTTAAGATATGCATTTCTTTTAAATAAACAGCATTCCGATCTACTTAGAAGTCTTTTTTTTATGCTTATTTCTTTTATTTTTTTACTATGCTCATCTATTTACTATTTTCAAAGCTCTCATTTTTACACTTGGCGTATAACGCTCACCCTAAAATTTCGATCTTATTTTTCGTGTTAAAAGTGCTTGTTTTACGCCGGATTTTACGGTACTTAAAGCTATTATTTTTATACCCAGCGTGTAATGCGCACCCGTAAATTTCAGTTTGTGTGTGTGTGTGTTAAACGTTCATGTAATACGCATAATTCTACTATACTTTCTAACCAAACAACGCATAACACCCACACAATTAGGATTGAATAGATGTTAAAAATATAAATTCCATGACTATTTCTAGGAAAGGTAGTGTACATCATTATCTTTTATAAAGTAATTACTCTTTATACATCGCAGTTTTTATTATTATTACATACGGTTTTTCAAAACACAAAATAAGACATAAATATTAAGAATGCTCAGAAATCTAATCTGAAAATTTTAAAACTGACACATTTAAAAGAAAGACATACTCCTTAGCATTATCTTCATTCTCTCCAAACTAGTCATCCCATTCTCCACTGACATTTTATTACTACCCACTGCCCCACAAAAGCTCCATATCAATGGCATAACAGAGAATATTAGCCCCCCCCCTGACCACGCAGGTTTTGGGCCCCCAGCCCAAATGAGTATTTTGCGTCAGACAAGCTTTGGGCCCCCTTGAGTCATTGAGACCCCCCGTAATGCGGGGGTGGCGTCGGTGCATGTTATGCCATTGACTCTACATGTCATTTGCTATTCCATGCATCTCTAATGTTGAGTTTCATATATTAATTTGTTTGAATAAGTTAAGGTATCCGACTACGTTCGGAACCATGATTTTAAAAAGGCACATATATGGATATTTTTCATGATATTTAGTGTCACTTTAGATTAGAATACATGTATAAAATGGGTTTAAGGACAATTTGACAAAAAAAATGATTTAAATAAAAAAAATATATATCTATATATTTCGGCAAAAATTAACTTAGAATAACCTTTATTCAAAATGTTCTCCTTTTGTGAAAAATGCTTCTGTTATAATAATATTTTGCCTGTATATAGCCCAGACCTCTGTACAGAGGCTCAACTATGATTCTTTGAAAAATGAACATTATTTTTTAAGGTACAACCATTTGAAATAATTATCGGCGTTTTTTTAATAATATTTCTCCCCTCTGTTGACGTAAAACATGGATAAAGCCACTTCTAAGTTATATATTTCAAAAATTCTAGTTGAGCCTCTGTCTAAAGGTCTGCGCTATAGACAGGTAAAATATTATTATAATAGAAACATTTTTCACAAAAGGAGCATATTTTGAAAATGGGTCATTGTATGTTCATTTTTTGTCAAAATATTGTACTTAAATGATTTTTTATTGTAATACTATTCTTAAAACAATTTTATATACATTTTCTAATCTAAGTGACACTAAATATAAATATGATCCATTTATATACGCTTTTGCAAAATCACGGTTCCGAACGTAGTCGAATACCTTAAACTTTTTATAACAAATTTTTTTAATGATCATTTGCTGTTCAAATTCACACAAATATATGAAATACGAACAAAAGTAGAATTTAAAAATCTGAAAATGTATTTCAAAGGTTAAACCTAATAGCTTTTTATTAGTGTTATTTATATAATATATTTTTATGACCAACACTCACATAAATGTAAACACCCACGTAATTAGAATCAAATAGCTGTAGCTCGATACATGCTATAGCTTCGAATAAGTAGATTGCAAATCTGAAAATGTATTCCAAATGTTATATCTAATAGCTGTTTATTAAATTTTTTTATATAATATATATTTATAATCAAACACTCACATAAATTTTAAGATATCCGACTACCCTAAAATCATGATTTTTTTTCAAAAATTCACAAATTTTTTTAATGAATTTATTTTATAGCCCATCTCTTTAGCTTAATAACAATACTAAGTTTTTTATTTTCCCTCCACTAGAACAAAAATTACAAGTGTTTTAGTAAAAGCAGATGTTATAACTTTACACAAGATGTCAAACATTAAAATGCGTTTTACTCGAAATGTGTTTTTTTCGAAAAACTCAAACGGTGACAGCGATTGCTCAAAAAGTTTTGATAATAATTGGCTGAAATTTTTTGTGTATATTCTGCATAATAGTAGAAGTATTTTGATTTTCAGATTTATCAATCACTGTTTTATTTCTAAATTTGAAGTTCTTCATGTGAATATAATCAATGTTTTTTTTAAGGAATTTCGTACAATCACTAAGATAAAGTGCTCTAGTTTTTGTGTAAAAATTAAAACATCTCTTATCCTGAAGATCATTTCAAACAGGAATAACAAAGTAACACATAAAATTAAAAAATTGATAATTTGTTCATAAAATCTTTGTACAGAGCGGGCCCCGTTTATGTAATTTTTTGTACATTTTTACTAGTTTTTTCCCATTTTAATAATAATAGATTATTTTTCTTTTATCAGTTTTAGAATTTTTTACTTAAAGTATACTAAATAAATATAAAAATCACAAAAAAATCCCCTTATCTTCATTTTTTCAAAAAAAGTTGTCGCAAGAAGTCGGATACATTAACACCCTCGTAATTAAAATCGAATAGATATTAAAAATGTCACTCCCATGAGTATTACAAGGAAAGGTACTGTACATCAATATCCTTATAGCTTTTATAAAGTAATTATTCTATTCTAGATCGTACTTTTATTATTACACACGGTTTTTCAAAACACAAAACAGGACATAAATATTAACAATGCTCAAAACTCTAACGCGAAAGGATCTAAAAATTTCACGTCTGACACATTTAAAAGGAAGACGTACTCCACAGCATTATCTTCATCCTCTCCAAGCCAGTCATCCCATTCACCACTGACATTTTATTATTACCTACTGCCCCACAAAAGCTCCATCTCAACCCAGATCCTACTCTACATGTCAACTGCAATTCCCTGCAACCCGTCTTATCTTACTAAAGGAAATCACTTATGCGAAGAGTGTGTGTTCGTATGTGCATCCCCTATTCACAGAGAATAACAATATGCGAACCATGGTGAGAGGGAGGCTTGAACCAGATCTTATCTGTCTATCCTTTTAATTCGGAATCTCAACTTTTGAATATTCATCATGCTCTGGGATTCCTTTTACTCTAATTCCCTTTTAGATCTCCTAAATCCTTTTGCAGTTGGCTTTTAGTAGGGGGTATGGCTTGGGTAACAATGAATTGAGTCATTTTTGGTGGAGTGAGTCGGATTGGAGGGATGTATAATTGAATTTTATCTATTCGAATCGGGCTCATTAAGGTAATTAATTTTAATTAGTTTGTAGGTTTTGCATTTGCATGTTTATTTATTTGTTTATTTAAGGGTTGCATAATAGGTTACGATAAACTTTTAATGTTATAAAGTAGAGGTTTTAAAACATTTAGGGTTCGTGACCCCATTCTTTGTACTAAAATTTTGTCCTACCCCATAAGCATTTTATTTGTAGTATATTATTACTTTGCAGTAATAAACATCCGCAATAAGTTTTTACTTTCAATATAACAATATAGAATTTTATTTAAGTAAAAAAATAAAAATGTTATATAATGTAATTGCATGGAAAATTATTCATAAACTGTAAAGAAGTATGGTCACTTGGAGTTCTCTTCGGAGATCATAACTTTTTATTAACAGCATACACAATGCCGTATATATTTTTGAGTTAAAGATACCAGGATATGCTCGAAAGAGCAAAATGTCAAAAATAAGACTCTTTGTTCGTGGCACATATATCTTTACAAATTTCCAATAGAGCTTAGATTTTATTGTGATCTTAATAAAGATATTTTAATGACTCTGTAGAAATACAAAAATAAGTTTTTAGTAAAAAAAAAATTATCTGTTTAATTTAAATTGGATATTATTTTTGAGATCTCATAATATATGCTTATGTTTATGTATCAGTTTTTTTTACAGTATTTCTTAAATATGCAAAACATGTTTTGAACATATATAAAACAATGCAAAAAATATAGTAAATATATTTTTTTAGTAAAATATATAAATATAGTTCCTTTAAAAAATTATAAAACTTTGTAATTTTGAAAAAATTTCTATTTTTCTTCTTTTTTCACACATAAAAGTATTTTTTTTTTAAAAAAACTATTTACTACTTAGACTAAAAAACAGGTTATGCATAAAACCTTCTATAGAAGCATAAAAAATTTGGAACCATATAGTGAATATTTTAAAAATGTACCTAAAAGTAAAATATAATTCTTTGGAGAAAAAGTGAAAAAACTAAACATATGTAAAAGTTTTTTAACATTTTTGTCAATTACTTTTTTTTTATATTTTAATGTTATTTTATTAACGAACATATAAGTGAAGTTCAAGGCGGGAAAATAACACAATATAAAGAAAACTTTAGAATTTTAAATGAAGACAAATTAGTTATTTTATTCTTTCTGAGATAAATTCGTTTGATGTTTTTATTACCATTGGAATGTGAGTAAAAATAAAAATAAAAAAAATCATAATTCTAGATTTTTTTTTAACTTAGAATTTTCATATTTTGAGAAATTATAGAAAATTTTATGAACAATAATCTTGCTAAAATGTTTTATATGCATTTTTGACTGATTTTAGTCAAATGAATCGTACTTTGTCCCCTTAAGAAATTTACTCAAAATATATTTTTAGAATTAATGATTCTAAAAAGGTGGGGAATCCTCAAATTTTTAAAAATTTTGGGCACTAAATAACTGAAATTTTGTCTAAATGAGTTGAATTTTAGCTAATGATATTATATTGTAAACATGATATGTGATTTAACTTCTGATATATGGAGTTTAAATCACTGATAAATAGATAAAAAGAAATTATTTGAATGAAATAAATTTATCCCTGTTATAATAAATTTCAATTAAGCAGCAAAAGTTGATTGGGAAAGAGTCTTAAATGTTCATAATCTTCCAACGATTTATTTAAAGTAATTATAAATAAAACAATTTGTAAAATGTGTGTGTTTTTTTAAATTTTCTTAAAAACTACTTTTTATCATAGAAATTACTTTTAAATAAATAATTTCCCTTCTAATTCATTCAGCTAGATGATTTCTGTGGAGGAAATCCATTTTTGACAAGTTTATAAATGTTCTTGTTACGCTAAACAAAATATAACATTATATGAAAGAAAAACCAATCATATTAGGGAAACATATTAGTTGGAAAATTTGTGTATTATTGTCATTTAAGCAATATTTTTTTTAAGTTATAAAACTGGTGATTACTATAAGAAAAATGTACAAAAATGTACTATAAAAAAATGAATGTTTTAAGTTGTAATGGAATTTGACAGATGTTTTTTTTTTTTTTTAATTTTTTTTTATTTTCTTGTACATTAAATAAGTACATAAAATAATGCGTTTAAATCAAATTTGAGAATTTTCAGAAAATTACTCGAATTTATCAGTTTAAGACAATTTGAAATATTTATGACAAATTGAAGTAATTACAATTTTATAGAATATTCTTTAATAAAAATGTAACGTTGAGTAAATGTTAACTTTTCCTTCAAAAACTGAATATAATGTTAACATTCAGGCCGGAACATCAGTCTTTTTTGCCGCTATGAGGAACATTCATCTGACAGACGGGAACGTAACTTGTTTACAATTTCCTTACCTTAAAGAGACTGTTTTAAATGTCCTTATAGCTCATGAAATTTTGTATGGCTCAAATAAGATGTGTGGGGTTAAATCAAGAAGAACAATGCATATTTATCACTAGAATTGTGATTTGTATTTTTATAAAAGCTGATTAAAAATTATTTATATTCATGTAAAATAATTACAAATAATAATACCAAATTCGAAAAAACTATAGGAATATCCGTCTGATAGACGGTGATAGATAAGAAAAATCACACGCACCGTGTGTTGAAAAGAAATCGCCATGTTTCACCACGTGATCCTCTCACTGCATAGAATCCAACTGAAGATGTTAAGGCATTCCACCCCAAAATTCACACCACAGCATTATCTACAGCCGGGGTGAGCATTAAGTCGATCGCGATCAACCGGTGGACCGCAAAGACATTTTGGAGTGACTGCTTTCACGGAGACCTAATAATGATTCCATCAAACGTAGGTCTAGAAAAAAACGTATTTATTCGATTCCAAGCCGCACCCCAAATTCTCAGCAAAATTTTGTGAAAATCAAAAAGTAGTCTAAAATGGTTTATCGATGCACAATTTTACGAAATTAAAATAAATTTAATAGGAAAACTAATAAAAGAAGCGAATAATAGTTATTTTATCAGTATTATAAATTTTTAAATACATGGATGAAGCTGTAATTGCTCTAAATACCTTGTCCAACAATTTTTTTTTCTTCTTCTATTCTAAGCCCCACCCGATTTTCAGTAGCAATAACATTGGGGTAAAATGCAGCTTATATTCGAGTAAATGCGGTATTTTAAAAAATGCGAAAAAAATCGAATCGTAAGAGAAATTTTCGTTGAATAGAAAATGCACTTCATTATTTGGAGGTTATTTTACAAAGAAAATTGTAAAATGTACTTTGTTCCAGGAAAAAGTTTGCTAAATAGAGAAATTCGTAAAGTAGAAGATTGTAAAAAGGAGGTCCGATTATATTGTATACTTTCTTTTAGCTCACTATACCTACGCCATTGGGTAGACCGCAGCACCTTGCAAAAATTAGAAGTAGCCCGTACCCTGGAAATTCTGCCCACCCCTAATCTACAGGCATCAAAGCAAATCATCCCCGTCTGAGAGACGGATGCTCCGGTCAGAGGGTTAAGCTTTATAATGCTGGCGGATTTACGAATACAGCTCTTCACTGCATATAGAATCCTGCAGTAGTGAAACAACATTTACAGATACAATCTGCACTCGTATTCCCTCAGCTCAATCTATCAATGAATACGGTTTTTTAAGGGACTCTATTCTAACAAACAAAACACATCTAACATAACAAAAGAGCCAGAATGATTTTCTTAGAAACATAAAAAAATATTTCAGCATCACTATGTTTATTTTAATGAAAATTTTTTTTTCTCTCGATTTGTTTTAAATTTATATAATGCAAGTAACAATCGTTTCAAGTCTGCCTAATAAAACAGATCTGTAAGATCTGAAAGTATTTTGTAATAATGCTATTTCTTGAAAAAAAATTACTATTTCACTTAATTTTGAAACTTTATGATAATTATAAAGCAAGGGGACAATAAATAAATAAATAAAAATAAACAAATAAGTATTTAAAATTCACGTTTATACTACCATTTTTCTTTTGACATTGTTTAAAAATAATTCCTAGCATAATATTAAATTATAAAAATATCCGAATTTAAATAAGTTAATTGCCTTAACAATAATAAAATTCCCTTAATGAAAAAAGGGGATTGGGGTAATGTGTATTTAAACAAAAATATTAATTGCTATCTTCATTTATGAATAATTTATTGCTAATAAATGCCTAATAAGTGTAGAATAATAATCTATCTATGAACATTAAGCATAAAATTCTAGTCTTTAATGAATGCAAATAATACTAATAAGTTGTTTTTTGAATATATAAGCAAGATGATTAAAACTACCAAAGAAATACTAATTTAAAGTTCAATTTTCAATTGAACTTAAATTATTTGTCATTAAAAAGGAACTCCAAGATGAATCCTAAACTAACAATAGATCAAATCTATTTCAAATTTCTTTCATTTTTCTGCTTCATGGTTAATAATTCTAATTAGTTTAGTATACTACATCATATAAGTAAATAGTTAATTTTAATTTTCCCAATTAGTAAATATAAAAATAATTAAGTAAAACTGATTCCTAACTAGTTAGAAGGATATAAAATAAATTGCAATTAGCAAAATATAAATGTGTATGGCTGCTTTAAAAAAATAACTTTGAAAAATTATGTTAAAACTAATAAAGATTTACGTAAGCAAAGTTTGATTTTCAGAAACCTTTTAAAAAAACCTATTTTTAGAGCAACGCCCTTCTTATAAAAGTATAAAATTTCCATTCCTCTAAAATAAATTCATCACAATGCAAAATATTCATTATATTGATTGTTTATTAGCATGGACTGGAAGCAACGATTGATGCATATTTAAAATGGCTCCTGATTTGGAACAACGGTGAAGTATTGATATCGATACCTCTAAATGGTATACGGATGCCTTAAATTGTACCATACATGCAATTTTTTTTTTTTTTTTTTTTTTACTTTGGCATATTGAATTACATTATCTTTTGTATGATACTGTAATTTTGTACATTTTTATTTACTTATTTATTGCTGTGTATGCATTTGTGTTAAAAAATGAAAATATTGAAAGTAGAGATGCGTAAATGATTCTACAATTGTTGTAAATTTGATAAAAATCATCGAAAAGTTAGATTAAAATTTAGTTTATTGATATTTCAGAAAACACTACATACATACAGTGAAAACAAAAAGAACACTTCACACAAGCGAATAAATTTTCAAGCCATTTTAAAACTCTACATACAAATGCCACTGATGACGTTGCAATATACGCAATACATTTTTTTTAATAATCAATTCCAACTTATAGGAAAAGTAGAGGAGTCCGATGGATGGTTTTCAGAATTATAACAGAAACTAAATCTTAGGAAACCCAATTATATTTATGACCCAAAAAAATGTTTCATTTATTATTAAGAAACATGAAAATTTGAAGAGTAATAAAAATGATACAGTTTTTTAGCTTTAAGTAGATGATTGGTAGATGCTATAAAATGACAAATATAACAATTTCTGGTTTTTCATATACCCCTATAATCCAAGTTATAACGCGCACCGGCGCATATATACGAATATAAATGCGCACCCATACCTTCAAGCTGCATTTATTTATTTTTAGTTATATTCACCATATAACAAGCACACCCTTTTTTCGAAGAAACCTAAAATGTAAATAAACAATGTTCTTATATTTTGAAGTCATTTATTCGAGTTATTATGCCAGTTTTTAACAAAATTGCATGTTTTTAGAACTATACAAATCTTAAAGTTCATAATGCATGTCATTTCTTTTAAATAAACAATATTTCGATATATGCAGAAGTCTAAATTTTTTTTTTTTATTAATTTTTTTTTTTTTTTTTTTTTTACTTTTAAGCTATCATTTATATAATCGCCGTATAACATGCACTCGTAAACTTCGATCTTATTTTCTGCGTTAAAAGGTTGCGTTACACGAGAACAACT
>BMAV01023979.1:58706-76692 GCA_019973955.1 Trichonephila inaurata madagascariensis | reverse complement strand
ACACACAGTTTTTTTAACTGTCTTTTTACATATAAACTGTCTATAAAGTACCTATAACATGTTGATCTACTTTAAGTATTATTTTCAGATATATTCTTCTGTGTGTGTGGAATAGTGTTCCGCGAAAATACTTTCTAGTTCTAGGGATTCCACGAAAACACCTTCTAGTTCTAGGGGTTCCGTGAGTTCAAAAAGTTTGAAGACCACTGCTGTATATATAGGAATATGTATGTATATATAGGAAAATATAGTTTTGACTATGTGTGAGAATTTCAGAAATGGGAAGGCTTCACAATATAAAAATCCCTTACTGGCGAAGAAAAATGAAACCTCCAGAATAATTCTACATAAATAAAACATAAAAAAGTTAATTTTTGAAGGAGAACGTTATTAAATAAAACTTATACCTTCAACGATAACACAACAAATTATCAATCCTTACTTTTTTTTTTTTTTTTTTTGTACAATGCTTTTTTTAAAGGTAAAAAAAAAACGGAGAAAATTCTGTTTTCTTAAAGATACGCTGATTCTTTGTATTAGAATATCAGAAATATTTCCACAATATTTGATTCTTTATTTTAATCAAATACAGTTTTAAAATAATCTAAGACTCTTTTTTTTTTCTTTCTTTTCTTTTTTTATCTCAACAAATTTTTCCCTTATTACAACTCTTATTTGCCGCCCTCTTCCTTTCTGATCTCATATAAAAAATTTTTATCACAGATAAATGCGTGGCTGAAAATATTATCTAAATCAATTATGTTCAGTAACTATGTAATTAATACACACACTAGTAAAACAGGATGGATATTTCTTCAATGTAATGAAGTCGATCATCTTGAAAACATGTGTTTTTTGTATCCTTGCAACATATCAATGTAAAATGAAGTACTGCTTGAAAACAGATGCTTATTTTATCGTACATGTCGTAATTAAAAGCAAGCTGTAACATTTGCTCGTTTTAATTCCTTGTTACCTTTTATCATTGAACTTTTTTTAAATCATGTAAAAGAAATAAATTAAATAAAAGGTGTTTTTTGTATGCACTCTATTAATAACTTTATACAGCCCACTTTCGACATGAATTTCAGTTGAGTTTGAAAAATTAAGTACATATGCTGATGGAAAATAATTAGTGCACTTATCTTAAAAAGTGATGTAAAAGAGCTGCATTATTCAGTACGATATTTTTAAAACTAAAAAACAATTATTTGAGAACGAAAATATCGCACCCTTTCGGTTTCCCCCGCTGAAGTTCGAAAGTGTCAAATGATAAGAAAAAATTTTCAGATTACAATACTAAGGAATGTATTGATTCATAGTAATACTGAAAAATAGGAAACGAAGCTCAGAAATTTATTTTGAATTGCGATTTTTATTTTTGTCCGAATGTATATTATACCAAACTTTTACTTATAATAAGATTATTTTCAACAATCATTAAAAAATTAACATGTTCAATTGCAGTTGTTTGAACGGACGAGGTAGCCAAGTGGTCATCATAATGAACTCGTGGCCAGTGTCACGGGTTCGAGTTCCGGTGCCTCTAAAGAGCCACCGATGCACGTTAAATCTGCCAAAACTCAAATTTCTCACGTTGTCGGGGTGTAAAAGTTTATAGAGTGAGGTATACCAGCTCTGGTTGTGACATCTCCCGCGTTCTTCTTCTAACATAACTCCTAAGTTCTTTGACGGCCACGATTAATGGCAAAACTTTTCCAACCCAATACCAAGAAGAGAAACGGATCGAATATGCAAATGAGATATACTTTAAAAGGATAGAAAGTTTGGTGAGAGATCACGGCAAGCCTAGAGATAACTTAGTGCGGAATTGTTTGGAATAAAGGTTAGACGTCCTACAGCTTTGGAAGAAGGATACGCTCATTGCCTTAAATTATAATAAGGATTAAGAAAGCATGAGTCTTCTCATCTAAAATTAACATAATAGGAATTTCTTCAACCTAGGAAGGAAGGTGACTCTATAAAAGGTAATATTTTGTATAGGAATTTAGATTAGACAGTTAAATTAATATAATTAAGATAAATGTTCTAGTTGCGCGATCTGACTTGAATATAAGGTTTAATTGTTGGCTTATTCTCACTTTAAGAAAGTTGTTATTTAGAATTAAGTAATTTAAGTTATTCTTAATAAAAGTTGTGTTAAGAATTACATAATGTCTCATCATTTAGATAATCCCACACCTTTAGCTTACGCGAATCACCCCAGACATAGTTATCACAGGATGGCTATGTCTCATGGTGTTTTTCTTGCCACTTGACCGAGGTTCGAAATTGCGTGGTCCATTTCCAATAACCCTCATTTTAATGAAAAATCAAATGTAATTGTGGGTGTTTGAAATTTTGATCTACTTAAATTTTATCCTAACAAAATTTCAAATAAACGCTTTAAAAAAAATTCACGTATGTACTTGAAGAACATTTTTATTTTTGGTAAATTGTCCAATACAAAGACATTATTTTAGTATTTTTCCTAAACATTGCTCAAACATCTTTCATTTTGTGCGAAGTAGATTATGTACATGATATAAACGTAATGTAATGACATTATTGTGTATAGTTCTTGTAAATGACCTCTTTAAAACTAAAAATGAGTTAACCGTTTTGTATATGAATATTTAAAACTTTGCTTATACAGCTTTGCATACTTCTAAGTGAAATATATTCTTATGTAGTTATTTAAATTTTTCTTATTTAAACTGCCTTTACTTGTTAACAACATAATTCACTCATCCGAAATATTTTTTTCTAAAAAGAAAGATTTTAACAAATACATTTTCCCCTTAAAATTGTTGCAATTATCTATTAAATACTGAAAATTCATAGCTAAAATATTACATTGAGTAAATATCTTTTCAGCAGTACAGTAAAAATTTTTCGATAGCAACCATCCGCTTTATTTCCCCTCTCTCTTCCAAATACATACATACATATATATATATATATATATAATATACACACTAACATATACACTAGCTAGAAAAAGTCTGCGTTCAAGTACTGTTGCTTACATGAACAATGAAAAAAAAGTTTAAAAACTGGAATTTAAAAAACAAATTTTAATATTAGATTTTATTTAGTTCATTTTAAGTATTCAGAATAACAAAAGTAAATTTGGTTTGCCTTCATAGATTTTAAAATAAAGACAGATTTGTAGCGATACCTACAAAAATCAAGTAGAAAATGTCTGTGCGTCACTGTTTTATTAGAAGCTATAAAAAATATATTTAAAAAGGATAATGAGCTATTTAATAGCTGGTTGGATAGCTTTTGAGAACCTTCTGAAGTCGTTTCGGCATTGAATTAACAAGTTTAGTTGTTTCTTCAGCGCTCATCTTCTCCCATTCGTCCTTAAGAACACTCTTTAGTATATCCTTGCTAGCTATATTGTGTTGGCGAATCTTACGCTCCAGTAAATCCCATAGGTGTTCCACAAGATTCAGATCAGGTGACTGTGGGGGCGTGTGCAGTTGATTTGGGACATTATACAAGAGAGCCAAAGCTTCACAATCTCGGCGGTATGCTTAGGATCGTGTCGTGTTGGAAGCGAAATGACGATTCAAGGCCGAGTTTGGTGTCACTTTCCTATAAATTTTTTTTAGGACATCAAGGTGATCATATTTGATTGATTCGATATACTCCAACTCGCCAACACCATTGCTCGCCATGCACCCCCACACCATAATTCCACCGCCGCCATACTTCTCCGTTAGTACTAAGTGCTCTTTTTGAAGAGCTGTACAAGGTTATCTGCATACCAATTTATGACCTTTTATGCCAAAGATGTAAAATTTGCTTCATTGGAGAATATCACAGTCCTCCAGAACTCCGAAAGCATATATATATGCTCTTTTGCAAAAGTTATTCGTTGGTCTTTGAAATATAAGGCTTTCTACGAGCCACTCGACTATAGTAACCGGCCTTTTTCAAGATTTTTCTTGCAGTATCCGCACAAAAAAATGTTTTTCTTAAACTTCTCATGAATGTCTGTTGCTATTTGAATTCCAGTCAAGCGCGGATTTTTTTTCACCACGCATAGCATACTTCGTTTTTTTCTGATTGTGAGTTTAGATGGACGACCTGAATGAGGTTTCGATGTGTAAATTCCTGTACTTTTAAAGTTATTAATAACACGTTAGATAGATGAATACTGCCATCCAACGGATATGGTTATATATCCCGATTACTTTTTCCATCTTTCCACATTTTTCATAATGATTTTAATCTCACTGATACTAATTTCCTTCCTTTTATTTTCCATGTCATTGAATTGCTTCGTACCTCACAAAAATATAAAAGTTATCGCGTAACAACTTTCTTAAGCTATTTTACTTGATAACTGAATGCAAAAACTCTGTTAACCTATAACGCCTGTTGGTAAAAATTCCAGGAATCATGAATATTCAAATGGTGAACGCAGACTTTTTCTGCCTACTATTTGCATGCTTTGCTACAAAAACACGCTAACTTACGTAGTTTTAATTCAAAACTAATTAATTCTTGCATGCTCAACATTTAAATAATAGTAAGCAAATTCATAAAATTTTGTTAGAAAAAAATTATATTTCTATTAAATTTTACCTTTGCTCTATGAGTCATTATGGGTGAACGCAGACTTTTTCTAGCTAGTGTATATTCAAATTTTCAGCTTTATAACTTAAGATTATATAATTCTTTATCGTGTCTTCATAAGTAAAATTTTTTTGATATCAATAAAAAAAATAAATGAAAATAATTTAATTTCTCCGATTTACAGAAAGTTATTCCTGTCATTTAAATATACCACTGATTAAGATGTGTACCTGGATTGTGACTATTCTATGCTCCACTCATTTCACTGATCTGAAAAATTTTTCATTTGCTAGTTTTTTAGTAGCTCTTTTTCAAATCCTACTACGTTTCAATTTATACACAGCATTTATTTTAATATACTCTAAATAAATTTTTCTTCAGTATTTAATATATTTTTTCACCACTGGGAAATGGAACAATTTATTACTGAGACTCAAAAAGTAAATTAAGAATATTAGAGCCCAACAGGGTTAAGCACTCCGTTTGATATCTTTCCAAAGACTGATTAATTGTATAAGTTAATTGGCTGAAACTGTGAAAGATCCATGCATTCCCTTAATAGCGTTTTCAGTTTTGGTCAATACTGATTCAGCTATGCTAATTGGTTTATAAATTTGAAAATTTAAGCATAAAGTGTATTTAATAATCTACATGACACTTTAGAAAACAATAACAAATGTAAAGTATACAGTTTGGAACTTTGTATAAGCGTATTTTCTTTAAAAAAAAAAGGAGGTGGGGGGCAACTCTTAGAAAATTTTATTTTACTAATGGGTACAAAATTAAGAGATTGAATTCTCTCATTGTCAAGTGAATTATATTTATTATTTTACCCATTTTTTATCTCAATATTTCACATCTTCTGCTGTCAATTTATTTATTTTGTTATTTATTAACACTGAAATTAGGATTTTCTTACTATTATAGCGCTATTTTTTTATGTAAAACGATATTCGATATTTTAATTTCTTTCAAAACTGCTGGTTGGCAAATTTTCGATTCTGTTTTTCTAAGAATAATCAGGTGATTGAACTGTATTTTAACTTTCATTACGAAGCTACTAGCACATTTTTCGTAAAAGGAAGCTACAACAACAGCTCTCGCGGAGGATTACATAAAAACTTGGTGAGGACGCTCAGATGGAGGTAAAAAAAAAAACAATTACAAACATAGCTACAGAATAAGGAAGTATAACTGGATGTTTTTTAGCATAAATAAAATCCGAGTTATGCACACAACCTCCGTGCCTTAAAATTTAGTTGCCATCTAGAAATGAAATATTTTACCTTTACTTGAAATAGCGCCACCTTTAGCTAAAGCATTGATTTCTTTTTCAAAGGTATAATTTAGCTTTACTGACGCCTAATTCAGCTCCATAAACTTTGCTAGAATTTAACTTACCAGACCTTTTTCATTAGGATTTTTATAACTGTATACAAACCTGAAAATGCTGTTTAAAATATGCAACAATTTAGTTCAGTTACTAGTACACTTTAAAAGATCATCAATTAGAGAAAATTTATTTGTTAGAAACGCATTTACTGGCTGTTTAAATTCCTATAAATAGTTAGAAGTTATCCTTTCAAAGCCAATGGGTTCAATATAAAGTTCTTTCAGTAGAAAATTTGGACTACATCACCAAAGATGTTTGGAAGAAGTATCCAAAGCATTCTGTCCACATAACCTAAGATCAGCAGGATTTTGCTAGATTAAACATGATTCCAATGCAGTGGCATAGCGTGGGCTTTTGCCGCTTCTCTATTTTAATTATTAGTCAAGAAAATTAGTAAAAGTAAAAAAAAAGCAGCTTTAAATTTTTTTTATTAATTAAAAATGCACTTTTCGTATTTTTTTTTCATAGAAAAATCTTTTATACAATTGTTAATATCAATATGTATGTCATGTTCAATTGCCAGAATAGCTAAATTTGTTAGCCTTAACGGGGACATAGTCGATCTCAGATAATTTTTGATTAATTTTAGCTTAGAGAAGCTTCTCTCGCAACTGGCATTACTGATGGCAGATGTTAAAAAAAATTCTCAACATTATGACAATGTTTGGTTAGCCATCTACAAGTTTGGACTCAATAATATATTTTAATAAACCCAGAGAGACGGACCTAATGAGTTCTTTTTTACAGCCTTGGTCTGTTTCAGCTACGAAAGCTTGTAGACGTACGCCCTCAAGTTGGAATTCTTTTTTATTAATGTCTTGAGGAGCTTGATCTAAGTTAAACTCGTCCATGCTCAATATCACTTCAGGCCTTAAAAAAGCATATTTGTGAGCTAGATTTCGCAACTGTTGGAATCTTTCTCAAATTTCAGCAGTTACTCTGTATATTGAAGAAAACGTTGTACGCCTCTTCATCTTCGTATGATAACTGAACATCTTTACTTCCTTTTCCAAATATATGCTTCTTCCTGGTTCGTCTTGGGGGTTCAAAAGAAATTTCAAATTCTTCACATAAACTTTTAGCATATATTAAAGCGTCATCCACGAATTCCTCTCGTTTTGCTTCTAATACGGTCACGTATTTTTTTAGCACATTGATGGATATTTAGTCCCTCTGTTTGTAAATAATTTTGAGCATCATTGACTTCACACGGTACCGGTTGTCAGAAGCCTAAGTAACATAAAAAACGAATGCGATTGCATAGCGACTAATAAACTTCCTGCATCTGTGCGTATATTAAAGCTTACACCCGTTTCCGTCAGTTTCGTCAAGAGGCGTGTTTTGGAGTTTGAAATATTTTTTGAATTGAAATATCGTGGTGCTTGCCGCTGCCCCTTTTCGTATGCTGCCTGGGGCCATGGCCCCCTCGGCACTCCCCACGCTACGCCACTGTTCGAATGACAGTTCTCAATCTCTGAATTGATTTAATCCGACTGCCGATGGAAACCTTAAGTTGTTCAGGTAGTCGTTGAAGTCAGGCTAGTCTGTCCAAAATAAATTATTTAAAAATAAATCAAAAGTAACAAGTTATTCATCAAAATAACACTTTTATAACGATTACGATGGCGGCCGGCGGGGGGGGCAGAATTTAAATGTTAAATAATACATTGATTAAGAACACGTGCACGGGATTTGAAAAATTGAAAAGACAAACTAAGAAACGTCAGACAGTTTTGTATCTATTTTGAAGAATAAAGAGAAAATAACAAGAATTCCAGATTGCAACGTTACAAACGCAAATTTATCTCTAAAGAATGTTAGCAATATTTCTAAAATTATTTTTCGTCGGTTCTGCACACTATCCCAAGGAATTAATAGAACAATCATTTCAATGATAACTAAAATTTAAACAAAATAAGATTTCTAAAATTACAAAAGAAATATTTACCTTATGGGCGTATATTATTACCTTAATATACGTCTTCACGTAACGTTAAAGAATAAGGAATTAAATTGGAACATTTTTTCACATAAAGAATTTTTCCAACATTATTATTATATTTTGACTTTACAACTCTTTTAGAACACACACACACATATATATATAGTAACTTGTAAAGTTGTGACACATAGCGAACAATGGAAAAAGATTTATGATGCACAGAGACTTCCAAATCTGATGAACCTTCTGATTTAAGAATGGTTTAAAGACTTTCTCTGTGTGTGTAAATATAAAAAAGTATTTAAATAGATTATATTTCTTGATTTAATTGTTTTTTTGTTTGTTTATTCGATTGTTACTGAAAAGAATTTTGTAAAGATGTTTAACTTCTATGACACGACAGGACAAAGAATTTAGACTAAACTACATTTTTGCGAAATTTGTTAATTAACTAAAGATCTCAAACTACTATTTTTTTCAAACACAAAATGTGAAATTTTAATTTAATAATTATTTTGCAAAAAAGAAAAAGAGAATACATTTTTTCTCTAACAAAAGAATTTTTTTTCATCGAATGGATCTTATAATTGACAAAATTTATACATTAAGCCATTGAAATAATTTTTTCAGAAACTTTTTTTTTACAATTAATTTTGTTTAAATTTCAACTATAGGAGTTTAATAGCATAATTTGCGTGTTTGTTTTTATTTGCATTAGCTCAATAGTATCCGTCGCCTTCATGTGAAATTAACGATAACGAAAGCATTACTTCAATCAACTTCAGTTTTCTTTTTCAGTACATATGTAAATATAGATAAGAGTGGGAAAAAAAATAAACGTTAGCGTCAAAAGAAAAAGGAAATAACATCATACCTCTTTCCTTCAAAATCAACATCATCACAAATTTTAAATAAGCTAATCCCCTTAGTTGAGATGTACAGTATATTTATGCGTATTCTCTATGTGTACGGATTTAAATCACTTGAGATTTAAATTAAGATAATTGATATTAAAATAATATAATTTATTTTATAACAGTTATGAATGTCATTATTTTATCTTTTATGTGTCATTACGTGTGCCTTTTATTATTATTATTGTTAAAAAAAAGACTACAGTCATACATTTTCTCTCACTGAACTTTCCAAATCCCTGCAAAATTCTTTGGCTAATTTTTTTATATAATAGATGCTGTGGTTACTTTACATGATGTATTTTACACCTATCACAAATTTAGAATTATGATTAACTTAAAATTTATCCATTTTAGTAAATTTTTTAATCTAATATAATTTTTATACATATAAAACATAAGTATTTGCATCAACAATGGATAAATACTTTTTGCTCAAAGTTTTTATAATACTGTAACTAAAATGTTAATTTGGTCTATTTTATTTTTAAATTGAAAAGCAAAATCACTCACGAAACGATAATTTACTGAACAATTGATCCAATTTGGCTTTTGAAAAATTAAAAATTAATTTTCTAAATAAGTAAAAATTTTCATTACGAAAAGGGAAAATATTTTTTGTTGTTGTTGCTTTTGTTTAAGATGACTTTTAAAGGGAATTTTTAACCTTATAATTGGAGGGAAAAATAGAACAGTAATTATTATTAATATTTAAGTAATTATTGTATTTTTTAATCTCGAAATTACGAATTGAAAAGCTCTATTTTTAAAGAAGTTTCGTATTTCCCTTTATTCCATTACACTCTTTATTATCTTGAAAAACTTATAATCATTTGTGAACTTTCGATCTTGGAACGTAGCACTCATTCACTAGAAAATTTATATCATTTCAGATTATTATGCACCTATTTTATCATAAATTATTGCTTTTCCAGTAATTTGTTACCCAATATAATCATTCTATATTTCATTTTCCTTAGTGCAAAAATTTAATTTTCGTTGATTGCCGTTTGGAAATCCACAAAATCGTTTCGCAGCCTGAATGCTGACTGATTGCTCTTGTAAGCATGCGTTCTCAGGGCTTCTTTCGTCATGATGAGAGCAACAACAAAAAACAAACAGACAGAAGACAGAGGAGAGCAGATAATAAATTCTATTATTTTGGAATTGAAAAATAATATTCTGTTAAAACTGTACGAATACTTCATTCTCCAATACAAAAATTGTTCATACTCCTTTTTTTTTTAAATTTGAGCATTATCAAAGTGTGATCCTCAAAAATCAAAATGTAAAAACAAGAAATCGAACATGTTCCTTTTACTCGTAGGGAGGGGGTATTTGTTAGACTTGCTTGGTGTGTTTTAAGGCTGTCTTTGCCAAATATAATAGCGCCTGAACTGAATGTGGATCACATTTTCAGATGGAAATATGTCTAAATGTTCATGAAAATTTGTAGCATGGTAGCTCATACATCTGTTTATAATATAGGAATTTTAAAATTTCTAAATATTCCATAAGTAATGAATTTTTTATTTTAACGCGTAAAGGGATAGCACATTTAGCATTATAAGAAAGAAAAAAATTGAGAAAAATTGTGAAACATACTTTTTACTAGAAAAAATGGATCATCTGAGATAGAAATTCGTAGTTGTATGAGGAAATATTCTACTCTCTACAGGATAGGGAAACCAGAATATAATATTAATGTTGAAACACGTTTATACGTGAAAAAATATTCCAAATTCGGGTCCTATTTCTAATATCTTGTGAAGATAGCGTTATCATGTTGGAATACAGCTTGTTTCAGCACTCATTAATTTAACTATGAATGGATAAATACGTACAATTTGTAAATAAAGAATATGGTTTATTTTTAGAATGATACGTATATAAAAAAGTTTATCAATACACTATATTGTGGGTAATACATGATCTTCACTTTTGGCCTTTTTACATACAGCGTCCTCTACATGTGCTTCTTCTATGTTTACTTTCAAAGGAAAACTATCATAATTTCTTAAGATTTTTTTTAATGACATATAAAATCTAACGACAATACTATGTGTTGTGTGTATTTAACTAATGTTACAAACAAAAAAGAGTTAGAGTATATATATGTATGAGACCAGTCAACACAACAAATATTCTGATAATACTGAAGTTCAAATTTATTTCAGAAAAATGAATTGAAAAAAATATAGAACAACTGTAATATTAAAATGAAATTGATAAAGTAAAGCATTTCCAATATATATTACTTGCTTATGAAACTTTAACTTATAACTGATAATCAGAATGACAAATTTTTTAAACTAAAATTACTCGAATATCATTTCATTAAATTTTAATTAAAATGAGATTTTTCAAATTCTTAAAATTATTTTGCTAGAACTATTTCACAAGAACATAAATTAAATGTATTGAGAAAGAGAGAGAATAGAGAAATATTTTTAGGGGAAAAATCATCGAATAACATTTTAATAAGAAGAAAATTGTCTCTCAGAATTATTATTTTACTGTTCATTTGAAAAATTTAGAGCTATTTTTATTCAGTAAGTTTTAGAAAGTTAATTTTCAAAATAGAATTATTACTATGTTCCTCCAGGATAATGTGAAGCCATTAAAGTGCCATCTAGTGCCCAAAATGTGTACAGTAATAAGAGCAAACTTAGATACGCACAACACGTGATATTGTATCCTAATGTTAAAAAAGTGTAGATTCTAGGTAGATGTGGTTTCAGTTTGTCTTTTCTCTACTTTCTACGTAAAGCTACCGATTTCACCGTTGTGCTTATAAGGAGACAGTTGTTGTATCACCGGAATGTCATTTACTAACCGTAAGTAATGTATTTGATATTTGATTAATTTTTTAAGTAATTCTGCTATCAGCAAAAAATTTTTTTGGCATTTTTGTGAAGACTGCATTATAGATTTAGTTTTGATATATATTTTTTTATTTATTGATTGATTTTTTTATCTATGTGTTAATCCTAAGAGAAAAAAAAGTTCTGATTCGAAATAATGAACAGAAAGTTATTGTACTTTATAATAGTGCAGTTTGTAGAAATTCGCTTAAAATTGGAAGGAGACTCTTTTTTCAATTTGTGTGACAGATGCAAATTTCAAAAGCACTTGACCGGATGTAGTGGGGAGGAAATCTAATAAATCTCGGAAGTATGAATTTTTTGGTATCTTCTAATTTTTTTTTATTGCTGCATGATTTGTTCTGATATCAGTATTTGACAGCAGAGAGAAAACGGCTTGAATTTAAATGTTTAGCTTTCGATTCAAGATATTGGAATTACGGTAGGGGGTGGTGGTTTTAAAATGTATCTTGAAAATTTATAAATTATCGTGATTGCATTGTAGATCTTTTTTTTTTTATTCTCTGAAGTATAAATAACCAATTTTTCTTTATCATTATTTTATATTTTAAATTGCTATGTCTGGGATGGGGATCTGGAATATGACTCACCTTGAAATTTGAAATATACAAGATGCAAATTCATTTGGGTACAAACATATAAACTATGACCTCTAAGTTTTTAAACTGCTTTGCATTTGCAATAAATTTATATAATCTGCTTTTATGTAGTAGTTCTATGTTATGTAATTATATTGATTCTTGGTAAAAAATTTATACCAATATTGATGCATGCTATTTTGACAAATACAAATGTTTGAGATCTATGCAGGGGGAGAATTCTTTTTTTAATGATTTTTTTTACAGTTTTACTAGATACAGATGAAATTTTAAGTTATTATGATATTAGCAAGTCTCTCTATTTCTTGAGTTTCATTTAAAGTTTATTATTTTTTTATTTCGATATTTTCAAAGTGAGCTTTGTCATATCTAGTATGAAAGTAAATGTGACTTACTTGTTTGAGAATAGATTTTTGTTGCATTACTAAATTATTCTTAAATGAATTTACTCAATGGGAAAAAAGTAGCTGTGAAGAAAATAATAGAAAAAGTAAATTTTGTATATTATATTTGCATAAAAGCTATTATTACCTCAATAAATAGTAATATGTACTGGAAAATAGTTATTTTTAGGAATGCAGTAACTTTTTTGTTTCAAGTAGTTTTTATTTTGGAAATATCAAAGGGTTATCATTATGTGTTCAGATTAAATTTAATCAGGAGATTGTAAATTTAATCAAGTTCTGTCTGTGAATAAAATTACTTAAGAGATCGTGTAGTTTTCTTTTATATACAATGACCCTAAAACTAATCTTTTTTTAATACTTATTTTACTGTTAAAAGTTAATGATTTTGCTATGGATCTTTCTTTCTAAATGTGCATACTATGGCTTAGAAAGATTCAAAGTAAGAATTATTTCATTTTAAAAACTTTATTTTAGAATTCAACATTGTAATTTTTGAATAATATACATAGTAATTAGTTTACTTTAAGTTGAACTTTTTGAAAGAGTTGATTCATGTTTTTTTCTTTTTGGAAATTATGTATAGTAATATAGTTAGCTAGATCATTAATGATTAAATATACAATAAAAGCATTTTAAAGACATAAGATAAAATCAGTACTATGCAAAAAAAAAGATCTCTGGCAGTAAAAGAAATTTAAAGACTTCATATAACTCATAAAAGGCACAAATGAGTTAGATTGAGAAGGAAAAAAAAAAGTTAAATTTTGAACAAAGAAAAAAAATTGGAAGAATAATTTAGATGAAAAGTCTATGCTTTCTCCTCATAATTATGTCATGCAATATTTTTTTGTTTCTTTGTGTTCTTAATTCTTATTCTTTTTAGTTTTCTACATTTATGTTAATATTTTTAAGAGATTCAGTTGTCCAGTACTTATAAAATTTCTTGTCTTTGTAGTATTTTTTTTCCAGATCTTAACTTTTTATATAAATTGATTTCATAATATCATATATCGCATGTTGTGTAGAATTAACTTGAAATTAATGACTTTGCTTAATTGTGTAAAATGTAATGAATTGTTGAATATTATTGATTTCTACTTATGTTACTTTGATATGAATGTAATTAAAATTTTTGTACGATATTCTTGCTGTGAACTTTTTCACTCGCATATGGGCATATTTTGTTAAATGGAATTATTTTATTGGCTTCCATATATTATGTTTGGAAAGAAATTTTTCAAAATCTAATAAAATAAAAAACTTAAGCATTTGGAATTTTTCTTAAAAATGTATTGATGTAAATTTTATTGTTTTATACTTTTTTGCTTGAAATACAGATATCTTTTTCATGAAAAAGGTAATGTGAATATTTTTGATTAAAGTTAATGTACTTAATTTGCTATTTTTGTAGAAAGCAAATATAGAATATTTAAAAGTTGCTAATGGCTTTCTTAAATCTATATAAAAGTAAACTAAATTATGCATAATAAATTACATGATATATATTATATACATAAAGTAATCAATTAAAACAGAATTTCAAATGGGGTATCTTTTAACATCTTAGAAAACAGTTAAGATAACTGTTTTAGAATATATTATTTAATTTTTTCAATAAATTTGTATGTGATGAAATTTTAATTGCAATATAATTTTTTAAAGTAAAAAATATTAAAGGTATGATATTTTTTTTAAAAAAATTGAAGTTTGTTAGATATTATTTACATTGTGCTCATCTGTAAGCAATACATTTTTTTTCTAAAAAAGTTGCAAATTATCTCACAAATCTATTTGACTAATGAATTTCAAGTAAAATGTCTGGATACATTCTTTGAAAAAAAAATAATTTTCATACAAAAAAGTATTTTTGATACAAGTTATTTAATTTTTATGTAAAAGATCAAGTGGGAAAATAAATGAATGAACAAAAATTTTTTGTATATTATATTTTTAGACATTTAAGTATGTATGAAATAAATATATATTGCATGTTGACATATGAGTATATATTTAAAATAGCAGTAAAAATAGGTAATTTAAAAAACTTTATTTACTTTAAAATATATATATATATATTTCCTTTTATATATTTCTTAAACTTTGAATGATATTATTTTAATATTAATAAGTGGTAAGAGCTTGATGTTTTGATATTAAGAATAATTTTAAAAAAGTGATTTGTAACAGATGTTTGTGTTATTTTCTGTTAAGTGCAAGAATGGTAAAAATCTGAATATTCAAGTCTTAAGAATGATCTGTATGGAGATGATTGAAAATCTGAAAAATTAATATGCATATGTTTGTGTGTGTTTGTAAACATTTTATTCTCAATTTTGTCTTATTAACTTCAATCGTACATTCTATTTAAATCATGAGTCTTTATTTCTCTCATTACCATGTAATATCTTCTAATATAGCTCAAAACTGTTTAAACTTGTTTGAATAATATTTCCTTAATTGATATTATAAATAGTAATATAGCACATATACTTTATTTGTTGAGTTCATATGTTCATATTTAAATGATTCTTTTACAAATGAAATTATGCTTTGGGATTGAGAGAAACGTATGCAGCTCAAGAAAATTAAAAAATTTTTTAAATGTCTAGCAATTATATGCATATGTAAAAAAGGCAGTTTGTAGAATTTTCAATCTGTGTGAAAGGCCTGATTTGGCCTTTATTATATTTTAATGGTGACACTTGATTTTGGATGATTTAAGAAAGTTTTGCTGCTGAACTAATTTTTAAAATTATGCATGAGTTTCTGTAGCAAAACTGGTTCAATAAGATTTTAAGTGAGACTATTGTAGAGTTTTTTTTTAGTTTATTGTTAAAAATCTGTTTTATTTTAAAACCATGGAAAAGGATATATTATTTTACTCTCCCTTTTGGATCCAATGCAAGACCAATTATTTTGTAATGCTTCTATTGTTTTTTTTATTTAAGTCGAAACTAAATGAGATGAAATACAGACAATGGTGTATTAAAATTCATATGTAAACTTTCTTCATATTTGTGTTTTAATAGAATAATTCATATTAAATGAAAATTTTAAAGAATCAAAATTTGAACTTTTATAACACTGCTGAGGTTAAAATGTCTTGAACTTAACATTTCTGTATAAGCTATTTTATTATTGTACATATTATTTCATATTATATTGTTTTTCTTATATTAATGTTTAAAATTTTATTATTTCTGTTCTTAACAGTATTAAAAATCATAGGTTTCTTTTAGCTGTAATGTCAAAAATGTCAATTGTTTAAAAAAATCTCGTTTCTTCTAAAATTAAAGATATTTCTATAATTTGATCTGCCAAAGTCAGGGCATTTCAATTTGCAATATATAATTGATTTATTCTAATATTTATAAAGAAGAAATCTTTAATCTTAGTTTAAAATTTTGTTTTTAAAACCTGTACTCTTTAAGCTTTTGGCTCCATGTTAGCATAGTTCCAAATTTCTCTAATTAACACATTACTTCCCCCACAAAAAAAAATGTCCATATTTGAATTACAAATTTTTTTCTAAATGTAATTATTGATATATTTGCTGGGAATTGTCTAAATGCTCTTTGCGAATATCATGGATAAACTTTTTAATACATGTAATATGATGATCTGAAAAAGGATGGGTTGCAGAATTTTTATAAAATCATTTGTGTGCAAAAGATAATTGTTCACAGTAATAATTCCTGTTCACAAAATGTGAAGAATATTTAAATCATTCTTTGATGAAAGTTAACCTAGAACTTAACAAATAAATCTAAGAAGTGAGAAAAACCCACAGTTTGGGTCACACCTCAGTTTTTTTATTTTTTATTTTTTTAGAATAAACACTGGTAATACATTTGTATGTATTACTAATAAAAGTTTGGCATGAAAGGTCATTTTCTGTGAAATGGTTAGTGTTTATTACTTATCAATTTCAAATACAGCACAAGATTTGAAGGCATATGTATAAATTTTGGTCTATTTCATATTAACTGAGTAACTGTAATTACATGGGTTTGAAATATAATTATTTTTAATTATGGATAAATTTGCAAATGTGGGTATTAATAGATCCATTAGCTTTATATCTGCTTATTTATTTTGAATGCTCAGAAACGAATTAACCAGAAATTATTTTCATTGCTTTTTTATGTGTGGAATCGGTTGATAACTTAAATGAATTAGCCGAATTGTTAAAATGCCTGTTTAATAACACTCTTGAGTTTCCGTTTTCTTTGCTGCTATGATGCTGTGGGATTTTTATGATTTATGTGTTTAGTTTATTCATTTATCATTTTCTTTACTATGATCGTTTGTAGGAGCTCATTTTTTTGTTCATTTAGAATCAATTTTACTTGTGAGCCTTTCTGAACATATCAGTGTTTTTGATTTATCTCTGCTGTTTGACTAATGACCTGCATCCCCTCTCTCGGCCTGTCAGCTCATTTTGTAATGAAAGAAATATGTTAATTCAGTTCACTCTTTTTATTAATTTGAAAACTTTCACAATTAATTTTCTCTTATATTTTCCTGTGTTTACCATGTGTGATTATATAAAACATTAAGTAAGCTATTATAATTTATTTTACTTTTGTAATTTATTTTAATTCACTTTTACCTCCTTCCTTATAAACTTAAAAACATATACTCTCATCAAGTATCGATATCTTTCGTTTGAAATCAAGTATATTGGAAAAAAGAAAAGAAATGAAACGACCTTAATGCTGTTGAAGATTAAGTTTCATATACACTGAAGTTACTTATTTCCTCTTCCCTTCCGGTAAGTGGTGGGCCAATTCCCATAAATAAACTTATTTTTTTCAATGCAGCCTCCTTACCTGAGAAGCAAGGGTCGCAAGCTGAGCTAAGTCGTAAGTTTGAGCTCTGATGTTACTAAAGGCACATTGCGTTTCAAGGCTTATGCATGTTAAACGTTTTGGAGCTCACGTTCCTGTGATGTGAAAGTTAGGATGTGTATTGTCTGCTAAATGTTTTCGTGACTTGACTAGTTTGAAATTACGAGGTCCGTCGTTAATAGTCCTCATGGTGCTTCGAGTGAGTGCTTATTAACATCGCCATGTAAAGCTACACGAGGGCAATTGGTGACGGACCTCGTAATTTTGAACCACGGTCAAGTGACTAGGACACTTGAGCTGGTACCCCCTCTTCATACTATCACGCCGCGCCAACTGGAAGACTGAGCCGCTACAGATTAAATGTGCATCAGCTCCTCTGCACTGTGGGTCTTCGGTGACACTAGGG
>BMAV01023979.1:0-48706 GCA_019973955.1 Trichonephila inaurata madagascariensis | reverse complement strand
GTACCATCCATAGTAAAGGATATGCATAATGCAATTCGAAATTTATTAAAGTAATTTACTATAGTAAAATCAAATGTAACTGTTTTATAAAATATAAATCTATTTTAATCTAAAGGACATTTTTCTATTATCAAAAAGGATTTATTTTTAAACAAGAACAGGTAACAGGCAAATACAATATGTATGTATGGTATATATGTATGGTATATATGTATGGTATGTATGTATGTATGTATTAATTTCCCCTCAAATAAATTTAAAAATTAAAAAAAATTTTAAAAAGAGTCGGCGGTTCGCAATTTACGTACTGGCGGGCCGCGTGTTGGACACCCCTGCTCTACAGTATAGTGGAGCTAGAATATGATATTAATGTTTGAGTACTTTTATATCTGAAAAATTATTCAGAATTTAGGTCCTATTATTTAACATTACTCGAAAACAGCCTTAAAGTAAAACCGTGGCACCCAGGGCAACACGCTTTTAATTTGCCTGGCAGTGAATGGGTTAATGTAAAGCAGTTTCATTAAGGAAGGTAGGGAGGGACGTTAATTTGAAATTTGGTGAAATTCTCCCCAGAAGATTTTTTGAATAACAGAGGTTTAATAATAAATTATATTTCTCCTAGTGCTAGTTGAGCATCTCAAACGAAACGGAAAACGACAAAGATTTTCTACTTGACGTTTTTTGCAGCTTTTATCTCTAAACGATAAATAATTTATTTTCCAATTCTTAGAACATATAAACTTGAATTTTTTTTTAAAAGTATGAATTAAATACCGAGCCGAAAAAATGGTTATTTGTAATATTCTAAAATTTTTATATGTTTGGATTTACATGTCATGAAGCCTTAAATCCAAAATTTCGTTCCCTCTAGTATTCTGGAACTGTTCAATTTTGAATAAAAATTCGTGCCGTCTATAAACTAGCCGTCTCTCTCTATATATATATTGAAAAGTTAACCTATTTCTAACACGTGGATGATAAACCTGACAATATAGTAAAATGATATAGAAAAATCCTCTTTTAGAGATACATTAATGTTCTTTTCATAATTTCATTTTTCTTTATTGTCAGGTTTATCATCCACGTGTTAGAAATAGACTTAACTTTTCAACATGGCTCTTATTTTTTCATTTTTTTCTATTATGTCGAAAATTTCTGCTGTACGGGGAAGGTGGATCCATAAAGCATTACTAACCCTAAATCGCTGGCCTAATTCAGCGACAGCTTTAAAAAGCATAATAGGTCTCCAGTTTAGTTCAAAGACTTTTGTTTCTACATTTGTTGTGTCTCGTGAGCTCCAATTTCTTCTTTGCCATTGTAGGTTTTAGAACTTTTGCACTTTTATTTTATTATACTATATATATACACACTAGTTTATAAATCACTATTATCGATCTATTTACCTCATTCTGCTGAAAGGGGGGATATGAATTGTTTGAATGAAGTGATTAAAATATATGGTCCCTAGCAGTTTTCTTTCTCTCTAATATTTCTAAAACTAGTGATTGGATTTTTAATGAAACTTGAAACATAGGCTGTTAGGGCACTTATCTTTATCTATTTCTGTAAGAAAAGATTCGTAGTAGAAAAATTATTTAGGAAATTAATTTACAATATTAAGTTCATTAATTAATCCATTAAGAGACCATAATTTAATTCCATTTGTGCCATAACTTGGATGCCTTGGACTATAGAAGAATCTATAGTCCCCTTTGAAAAATAAAAAGCCCATCTGATGATTCTGTATGCCTCTGGGCGTCAAAAATAAAAAGAGCTGTAGCAAACTGTCGTCTAATGAGGTGACGCTACACCCCCACATTTACAGATGATTTCATGTGGACTGAAACCTATTCTAGGCAAAAGTTTGAGTGTACAAATAATTTTGACATGTTGACATAGTCAGAGTTTTTATCTTAAATATCAATATTTATGCAGTCTGTTCTTTTATGCAAAATAATGAAGTAATTTATATTCACTTACTATACAATTAGTTCCGCTTTTAAGTATTATATTTTGTTACCTTTTTAGTTTCTATCATCATTGAACAGCTTAAACTATGTATATGAATATGTTTGCCTTTCACTGTTTTGTATTGTTTATTTAAACTATCTAGTACCTTTATTTGTCCAGATACAATATATTGGAAATTACATACACATTGTGTACTTGCAATCAACTTGCATGATCTAGGCCAGTGTTCCGCAACCCCCGGTCCGCGGACCGGTACCGGTCCGTGGATCAAATGGTACCGGGCCGCACAAGAAACATTAAATTATTTCCCTTTTATTTACTGTGGTATATTTTTCTTGGATTTGAGCTAGTTTTTATGAAAATCACTTTATATTCCTTGTTAAATCACTTTATATTCATTTTTTGGTGTAGCTATATTTTATCCTAATGTCACGATTAAATACAATTGAATTAAAATTATTAAATCAAAACAATCTAAAATATAAAAAAATCAACGTTTTCACCTCAGCGGGCCGCGGTAAAATTAACAAACGTTGACCGGTCCGCGGCGATAAAAGGTTGCGGAACACTGATCTAGGCCCTTTCATAGGTTAGTAAAATGATTGGTTAAACTAAATTGTATAGAAAATGTCTGCACACAACCTTTTTTTCTCAAATAAATTGGCTTTCAAACAAAAGTCAGAATTGGGTCTTCTGTAGTAACAATTGTCATATGAGTCATTGTCTCAATTAAAAAGTCAGTTATTGCATATCTATCAAATATGCTGACACTATAGCTCTGACTGCATACAGCATTCTGTTGGTTACCTGGTAGCCTGCATCATCATGTGTTCTTTTATGGAAAATCACATTTATTTTTCAGTGGGGTTTGAATTTAAATTATATAAAGAGTGATAAGGATTTACTTTATTTTTTCTAAAGAGTTTAATGGTAGCTTCAAGATTGTATTTTCTGAAAAAATTGATAATTTTACATTAGCATTCAGGGGTCATTTTTATAATTTTGCAAAATTGAAACAATTACTAAATTTATTTAGAAACTTCTTACCATTTTGCACGAAGATGCATCAGAAATAACCAGTATTCACTACTTGTAAAATATATATATATATTTTTTATTTATTTCAAATGGGGCTGGGGATTGGTATTTTTACCATTGTAGACCTAGTACATTCTCTGGGAGCTGGTATCACTTTTTAGTGCTGCACCATACAGGTAGATACCAATTTCCTCAGTGTAATTTTGATGCCCAGTTTCCACCCCAGAGGGAGGCACCTGAGTTCTGACAATGTGAAATTGTGCTAGGAATTTTAATTTAGCATAGAGCACCCAAGCTGTTCAGGCACTGTAGGGATCTTTGACATTCCGCATAATTATACAACATGGACGTCGTTGGATTTTTTTTGTATCACATGAAAATCTACATTCTTGGTCCAGGGTCTAAACAGCAAACTTGGGTGTAAAAGGCCAGTACCTAACTAACTACGCCAGTCAGCCAGCACCTGCAAAACATGGAGGCCAGAAAAATAAATTTTATGAAAACAAATTGATAGACTTCTATCATTGTGTAGTGTTAAAAACAATTTTAAATCATTGCTTGTTAAACACAGTTCTTACTGATTTTATTTTTATTAGCAGGAAAACAAAAGCTGTGCTTAATGGTCTATTATCATCCATCATGTTAAGGGGCTGCTGCACATTAAATCTGTTAAGGCTCAAAGTCCTCACATTGACGTAGTGTGGAAGTCTGGAGAGTGGGATGCCAACTCGGCTTTCATTCTTATCACTTGACCTAGGCTCAAAATTTTGAAGTCAGTTGCTGTTAGCTCTAGTGTAGATTCAAAGTGGAATGTTAATAAACCCTCACACACTGCCTTGTTCATGCTTTGAGACTGCTTTTGTTTTAATCATATATAAGTTGTTGTTTTTTTGCAGTTGGAATGACTCATATTATCTGCTATTTTTATCGGGATGATGATTTGTTTTATTTTCTTTAGATTCGTCAATAATAAAATCCTGGCATATTTCCCTCCCCTTCTGCCAGAACTATTTTTTTAAAAAAATGTCAACTTTAATTTTGAAATTCCATAAAAAAGAGAAGTGGATGTTTTTTACAACTCACTGTTTTTCCCATATGTATCCTTAAGTAATTTCCTTACCTTGCTGGAGGATAAATTTTCTGAACTTGAATTTTTCAGTTAATTTGCTTTCTTGATGGCTAAATAACTACTTTTTAAGTATAATAATTATTTAACATTATTTTTTAAAATCCATTTAGGACTTAAAATTTGCATAATATTGCATTGTTTGCTAAGATTACTAATAAGATTTTTCAACTGTTTAGACAGAAAATACAAGGTTTATATGTTAACTCTCTCTCTTTCTCTCAGGGGTCGAAAGAGAGGAGAGTCAAATTGTAAAGTATAAAAACAAAACAATTACAACATGCAGACCCCAGTAAGGGGGATGGCTTCATTAGCAGTTGCGATCATGACTGTCATGCTTCAATTTTCATAATGTTGGGAATGAAACTTTCAAGATTCCTGAAAAAAAATTCCCTACCATTACTACCCTAAGTGCTTTATTCAGGAATTTCATGTTTACTTTTATAATTTAAATTGACTTAGGTGGTTCTTGTAAATAGAAGTCATTTCAGTGACTTTTTTATTATTACTATAGCTTATTATATATTATACTTATAGCTTATTATTATACCCTTAAGCATGTTGTAAAACATGGAATGTATTTTTGTCATTTCTGTTTGAGGTTTAAGTGTATATTCTGTAATAAATAAGTATTCACGAACTTAAGCAAATTAAGTGTTTCTTAAAGTACTTAGTGTAGTATCTTCCCATATCCTCATTTTTATCAATAAATTGGAATTTTACTGCTTTAGTGTTACAAATAATTATTGTTTCCTCATATTTTCATGATTGCCAATAAATTTAGTTTATGAAAAATGCAATACGGAAATAAATGTTTTGTCAGTTAAATACTTAATTGTATATGCAAATACAAGTAATTGTTTTTCAAAAATAATTTATATTAAGAGAGAAAATATGATTTTTGTAGACATAATTATTTTTTAATACATATGGGCATAAATCCGAAGAGCTACGACTGTCAATGCAAAGAGCTTCATGCGTCTCATGAATTACCCAACCCATAGACTAGATGAATATTTATTCCATTTTTATTTTGTCTTAGATTAGTTATTTAACAATTTGTGCTTTTGCTAATTTATTTAAGAAGTTATATATAAATAATTATCCATTTTTGGAGGAATTCAGCAAAATGGAGCATGGCGAAGATCAAATTTAGAGCTCTTTTGATCATATTTGGAATCTGACATTGTTAACTTCATCAAAATACAATGAATTAAATGGGCAGGTTATGTTATCAGAATAAACGAAGACCGCACCTCTTAAAAGGTCTTCAATGCTCGACCAATTGGTACACGAAGAAAGGGCAGGCCAAATCTCACATGGATTGTTGGCCTAGAAAAAGATCTCCTAGTTTTAAGAACTAGGCATTGGAGAACACTGGCAGAAAGGCTGGCCTGTAAAAGGCTTCTTGAGAAGGCCAAAGCCCACCCTGGGCTGTTGTGCCACTGAGGAAGGAAGGATATATAAATAATTAAGATAATTTCTGTGTTATAATAATATATTTTAGTGATACTGTTTATGAATGCATGACTTTTTGGTAATTATCAAAAATATTATGACATTAAAAGTTGAATTAATTCTTTGAATCTTAATGTTAAATTTTAGATGTGAAATTGAAAGAAAAAAATACAGTTGCTATTTAAAGAATAAAATTCGGAAATAACAAAATGAAGCTTTGTAAACTTGATTTTTTCTTGAGAAATTTTAACTAAAATTGTAGTTAAATTTTTAAAATATACTGAAAAAAAGAATTATGTCAGGTAATTTTTGATTCTTGCATATGTCTTAAATATTTTATTGAATAATTATGTGTTTTTTTATGCAGGTTCAATCTATGCTACTCTCCCACGCACTCAACGGGGAATGCCCTTGGTGCTTGGAGGTGATCCAAAAGGAAAAAATTTTCTATACACCAATGGGCATAGTGTCATTATTCGCGATATTGAAGTAAGCATACCTATTAGCTTGTACAAACAATCTTTTATCTAAACACCACATATCATTAAAAAAAATTTGATTGACAATAAAATGTAAGTGTGTGAATTATCTTTTATCAAGAGATTTCATAAATCCTGATGAAAAATAATTGTCATAAATATAATTGCTTTTACTGTGTTCAATTTCTATTTGTATTTTTTCTGGTATGCTTAAAGATATGTATTCAATCTTATCCTGAAATATTTTTAAAGGGCTTCTTTTTTCAATCTTAAATAATATTGAGGTTTAAATTGTTTTTTTTATGTATATGTTTTCAAAATTATGGAAGTGCATACTGGAATTGGCTAAATTAATCTGTCTTCAAGTAAGTTTCAACTGTAATATTGATAAAAATAATTTTTCACACTTATCTGGTTTGGTACTGTACCCAGTTAATTTAGGAATTATTAAAGATTTTATTTTTAAAAGTTTTCTGTATTATATTAGGTTTTTTTTTAGAAAGTAATTTGGGTTTTAGATGTGAAATTTAAAGATGATTAATAAATATATTTAATATTATTGAATTATATATTCTCTATTCCAGTCTAATACCTTTTGTCATCTTTCCGGCAGTAGCTTTGTTCCATGCTCATAAAACTTCTCATCTTTTCTCTCTAAAAACTGATCCAAGGCATTTTTGACATTCACATTTGAAGTTTCGTCGCTTAAAATTTTTTGTGAAGACGAGAAACATTTAATACTTTGAAGATGCCAAATCTGAATGTCGAGTATTGCATCCCATCCAAGCTTATAAAAACTTTTGGCTAGTTACTGTATTTGTATGAGTTCTCAAAGTACTTTTGTTGAACACTATGCCTATTCTATTGATCTATTCTAGCCTTTTCTTGTTTTAGTGAATTATTAAGTTTGTCCAGTTATTCATAGTACACTTCAGAATTGATGATATTATGCAGTAAAAGCTAAAAAAAAAAGCTTTGAAATTTCACCTAATAGACAGCATCACTATTTTATATGAATATTGGTTTTTGAAATGCTTTGAGCTGTGATTCTTCTTTTTACACCATGATATCTAATGTTTAACATTGTCACATAGATAACCCATTTCTCACCCTGATCTAATTCACTTCAAAAACAGATTCTTTTCTTGACGTTTGAAAAGCAAAGCACGTTCGTCAATGCAACTGAGCAAATTTCTTTCTGTAAGAACATGTGGAACCCATATGCTGAGTTTTGATATTATACCAAGGCGTTTCATGGAATCATGAATAGTCAAACTCGATAAATTTAATCTCGGTAATCTCACAAGTTGTTATTTGGTAGTGTGTATCAATCAGTGCCTTTATTTTTTCTTCATCTGGAACTGGCCTTCAAGAACATGGTGCATTTATAACTACAGAATTGCAGTTTCAAAATTTTTCGAACCAGTTTTGGCATTGGCACTCTATCAATACATTTAAAACATTTTTTTCTTGCTTGAACAGCATTTTCATCTTTTTGATAATAAAGTAAAATTTGCCGAAAGTGCTGCTTTCGATTTTCCACATTTGATAGGGCATCAAACGAAATTGTGTAGAATCAAGCAAGTTTTTTGATTAACAAGCCTTTCTATATCAGCTGCCAAAATATGTAATGACGATACCTTTTAAGTGTGAAAAGATACAATTAAGTTCTCTGCTGGAGAAAAATGAAATCACTTTCCAAACAACCTTGTACATTGTCTAAACTATAAGATAATGGACAAATATTCAAAAAATTCAGCGCATACCATTTCTTACCTCATTTGAAATGTAAGTGGAAAATTACTTGGGTTTTAATGGATATGTTGGCTATGCTCATGAATTATAAAGCAATTTTGTTGTAAAATAATTTTTTTAAAAATAAATGGGCATTACTTTCATTATGTACTATAAAAAAATTTAATCTTAAGGGAAAAACATGCAAAAGTAAATAATAACATTATAATACATAGACCATTGTAAGTGAACATAGTTTTTTGAGACAAAGTTGAAGCAAAATTTTATGAATTGAATAATGTAACATGTATTTGAGGTAAAATATACTGTTATGTAAAAAAGATGTATAAAAATAATTTAACATTTAGTAAGATAGGGGGTATAAAATTTCTATTATCCATATTGTGTCATTAATAAATTTGTTTTTATGCCATATTTTCACATATGCTTTAGTGCCAATTAACTCCAATTTAAAATGTCTAAATTCAACCTTAATAGGTCATTGTATATTATTTGATGCGATTATAATTTTTTTAAATCAAAGTATCACAAATTCAGTAGTGAAAAGCAGTTTTTTTTTATCTGATTGTCTGGTTTATTTATTGTTAAACAAAAAAGCTCTTCTGTTGCTTTGAAGTGCGATAATTAATTAATAGAATAATACAATCTCTGACAATAAAGTTCAGTGAATGAAGTCAAAACAGCCGATTTGGCTACAAATGGCGGAACAAAACATTGCTCATGCATAGCTGCCGGTGTTAACTATCTGCCCCACCGTTGTTCAGTTGACCGTCGTTTGTATTCAATGCAAGATTTGTTTTTCAAAGTACTTGTTCAGTGCATTGATTCTTAACTGAGAACAGGAAAATGAAGGAACAAAAGATCAATTTAAAGTTTTGTTTTAAGCTTGGCAAGACACTGAAAGAAACTTATGCAATGCTGGTACATGTTCATAAAGATCAAGCACTTTCCATAAAGTGTGTATATGAGTGGTTTGCCCATTTTTGAGAAGGCCAGGGAAGTGTTTCTGAGAAAACCCGTAGCGGGAGACTGGCAATCGCTGTCAGTAACAAAAACATTGAGAAAGTTAGGAAATTAATCACGAAAGATGGTCGATTAACTGTGTGCATGATAGCTGATGAACTGCAGATTAACCACATGAATCGGCACAACAAATCATTACCCAGTATTTAGGGATGGGAAAAATGCAGGGGGGGCTAGGTAGGGTATGACCCCAGTATGAACAGCAAGGTTCTTTTGTTTTTTTGTTCATGAAAATGCTCACCCTCACTCAGCCAATATCGTCAAACAGTTCCTGGCAAAAAAGGGGTAATGCAAATTGAACATTCACCATACTCGCCAGATCTCAATCCTCCAGACCTCCCTATTCCCACTACTCAAACTCGTTTTGAAAGGAAAGAGATTCGACTATATTCCTGACATCTAACGAAACGTCACAAGGCTTTTGAACTTCATCTCAGAAGATTCCTTGCAAAGTTTCCAGGACATGTAAAGCAGATTTCAGCAATGCATAGTTATGGGAGGTGACTATTTCAAAGGACAGTAAGGTATAACTTTCTTTAATATATCATCTACTAGCTGACCCGGCGAACTCTGTTCCACCTTAAAGGCAATAAATGAGCAGATTTTTGAATTAAGTTTTTTTTATTAGAAAATACAAAAAAAAAATTAAGTACCTACATTAATCATTCATTATTGTTTCTGTATTTTAGTACATAGGTTGCTCTTCTCTTAACTACCTTGTGATACACAACATTTTTTGTTTTATTATTAGGCGCAAAAACAAACAACGCAGATGGTCTTCCGACCCGTGAAAATGCCACATATAATTGACCATGGGAAAAACATGGATGTTCTAGATTCAAACCACAAACTTTTAAGGATTGGCCTTGTGATTTGTTGATGGTCATGACAAATGCAAGACGGATCGGAAATTGAAGTCTTTTAAATTCAAACGGCATATTGGTTGGGATCATCGGGATCCTCGGAATGAGAACTTCCTCACATTTGAATTTTCCTTTCAGTATCGTCACGTAAATTACATTGTTCATCAATTTTCTAACCACCAAACGCGTACCGTTGCACAGTTTTGGTTGGTTTATGTTTCGAAGCATGATTACTACGGAGCCAACCTTTAGGCGTAAATTGCGCGGTGGTAAGTCAGGCACGTCCAAGGAGTTTAAAAATTCAATTGGATAGTTGGTGGCTTTATCTTCATTTGTGACGCAGTCAATAGATTTGAATGAATGCATTGTTTCAATGATAAATCAAATTGTCATCCATACGTCCATTACATTACATAGCTGTCATTTACGTTTTGTTATTCGAAGTCTGATTCTTTTTTGTTTTACCACGTTTTATAGTGACTGACGTTTTATGTCAAGTCACGAAAACGCTGTCGAACGGGATAAACAGTATCCTATGTCCATCTCCTGGCTCTAAGCTACCTACTCACCAATTTTTAGCCATATCGATACAGCCGTTCTTGAGTTATAAATAGTCTAACTAACACGACTTTCTTTTATATAGAGAGATGTTAATTTAACAGGACTATTCACCAGACTTTATTGTCACAGGTTGTATAATTATTGCATTGTGTAGAAAATGTGTCAACATCTAATTTTTAAAAATGGATTCATTCTTTGTGAATTTAAGATTAGTTGCAGATTCATTTTTCTGTATAGTGTTCTTTAAGTAATTTAGTTAAGTCAAATGATTTAGGACGATTTGTCTCTAGCAGTTGAACTATTTAACAAATAATGCAAAATTTTCTCTGTTTGTTAAGATTTAAGATAAATTTTTTTCCCACATGATGTATTGTACTTCATGCATGGTTTAATTTTAGTAGCTTATAATTTACTGTAAATAATCTATAATAAAATTATAGAACTCAAAGTTTTAATTTTACTCAATGACAGTTATGTGAATATTTTAATGCAAGTTTTTTATTCATTTTGTTATAAGTACAGTCATCAAAAAAAATTTTTTTTTACAACTTTAACATTTGTTTTTTAAAATTTCTCTGACTTCAGTTTAAAAGTATTAAGTGTAAATGTTGTTGAAATCTTGGAAGTTCTTTACTGAGGGATGAGAAAATTTAATTTTCTATTAAAGCTTGAATGCTCAGGAATTGAAAGCATAAAATATTTGCTTGCAATCGAAAATTTATTAAAAATATTTATTAAAGTAATCTGCATTTAAATAACCCTATTAATATGATACAATTGAGAAAAACAATTTCACCCCTTTTTAAAGGCCTGATCTGAATGAAATTATGAGGACTATTGCCTGTGTTAAATCTTAGAGCTTCTGTCAGTGTGATTCTATTTAAATGTAAATATTTGAATTTTTTCAATGATGCAAATTAAGAACATCTGTCTGAAGGCTCAAAAAATTAGTTTCTTAATGTTGTGTTTCAAAGTATTTATTAAGGGCAGCATATATATGCACTATTTACGACTTCGAAGATTAAGAATAAACATTTATTTTTCAAACATTTTGACTGTTGGTATTCATATTACTTCAAAGTTCAAGTTGATTGTCAAATCCTGTTTTGCTCTTACAAAATAATTATTATAACCTTAACACACTTGCAGCATCACTTGATATTCCAAAATATTTCAGATGTCTACCAAGAATAAAAACTATTTTGATTTCAAATTTCTGTATAATTTTGAAAAAATGATTCCTGAGTATGTTATGTAAAAAGAGCAAGAGGTATTCTGTAAAAACTGAATTCAAAAATGTATCTCCTTGTTTTTTTTTTTTTGTTTTTTTTTTAAATTGTTTTCTAATCTTTGGCAGAATCCTTTGATTGCTGATATCTATACAGAGCATTGCACTCAGACCACATGCGCAAAATATTCCCCTAGTGGCTATTATATAGCATCTGCTGGTAAATATACTTCATATTTTATCTTAACCTATCCCTTTGTTTTCACTGTTACTTAGGAAGAAATATATCCTCATAGTAAAATATCAATTATCTGCAAAGAAATTTGCATGAACAAAACCTTCATAATTAAAAATATTTAAATAGCAAACATAATTACACTAAGTAACAATCAACCAATGTGTTGAGTATAGTCTTAAAATATTGAAATAAAGTATCTGTGTTTTGAAATCATAAGGAATGTGTTTTGAAGTATGTGTATGCATGCATTCTGTTATGACAAATTATGTAGCTGATCTTTTGTATTTATAATGCCTAATTCAAGTAATTTAGCTTATTCTATTGAAATATAAAATTATTTATTTTAAATATTTTTTACCTATCATGTACAAGTATGAGTTTGTAATGAAAATGATTTTCAATTAAAAATACTGTACAAAAATTAACTTCTGTATTTTTTACATTATCATGTACATGCTAGACTCATTTTTTTTTTTTTTTGTCTACTGAAGTTTAAAATGTTTCTAATTATTATTATTATTATTATTTTCAGATCAATCAGGGAAACTCAGAATCTGGGACACCACTCAGAAAGAACACATATTAAAAAATGAGTATCAGCCGTTCGTAGGTGTGATAAAAGATCTTTCATGGAGTCCAGATAATCAACGTATCTGTGTTGTCGGGGAAGGACGGGAGAGATTTGGTCATGTGTTTATGGCAGATACTGGAACTAGTGTAGGAGAAATCGCTGGTCATTCTGGTCTAATAAATTCCTGCGATTTTCGTCCAAAACGACCTTTTCGTATAGTGACAGCTTCTGAGGACAATTCAGTAGGAGTTTATGTTGGCCCACCATTTAAATCTGAAACGTATCTCACTGTGAGTGATTTCAATAATTTATTTTATTTTTTCTTTGAACAATACTTAATATTTTGATTTTCATATTGACAAAATGAGTATTCAAAATTTGTGGTATATGTTTAAATGTATAATATGTTAAAACTAAACGAATCAAGTGTACATGAATTTTTCTTTATTTATTGTAATAAGTTACATTTGCAATGATATGACATGTAAGTTCTTTCATTATCTGATATTCTGCAAAAAAGTTTGTTTTGCTGTGTATGAGAATAACTGTTACTTTTGAGAAATTAATCAAGTATAATATATATATGAAAATAGTGTTAACTAATTTATTTTCTCATTTAACTACACATTTTTGAATTTTTCTGTATTCTGAGTTATGTAATTGAATAATATATTCATTTAGGACCATACTCGATTTGTACAATGTGTCAGATTTTCACCTGATGGCGATCTATTTGCAAGTGGTGGCTTTGATGGAAAGGTAACAATGTTTCGTTTTGTAAATTTTGTTTTAGTACAGCTTTACATTAGATTTTGTAACAGTAATCAGGTTTGTATTTTGAAAGAAATATTTAGTAAGAACATTAGAATTTTCTTTTATTTAGCCAAGAACAAATTGTTGATTAAAAAGATAAAATACTAAAATTTGTGTAATCATAGACTGACATACATAAAAGTATTTTAACCCCATAACGGTCACATAATTTTGAAGAAAACTGTCATAAAAATGCCTATTTTTTTATTCAGGAAAATTATATAAAATTAAGTGTATGTTCAATATATATATATATATATATTTAAATTTTGAGTAAATTTTTAGCTTGAAATACAAAATATTAATTTTTTAAGAAAAGCCAGCATTTAGGGCTATTATGTCTGAAAGTTGATTTTTCAGCAAAGAGAAAAAATTAAGAAACATATGTTTTAAACATTAAAGGAGAATTTTATTAAGACCTATGCAATGTAAAAACACATTAGTAATTTTTTCTTGTGAGATAAATTTTAAAGTCTGAGATAAAAAGACCAATATATCACAGGTAACAGTACAGAACCATCATCAATGCTGTCAGGTTCACTAACTGAACTTTCAAAACAATCAGTTATTTCAGAATCACTTTCAGATCTCTTTAAACTTAAAGTAAAATATGATTCACTTCCAAACTAACTCCATAATGTATATAATATTAAAAAATATAAATATTTTTTATTACAGAATGCAACCCGCATCTATTCATGAAGAATGGAACTAAGTAATTGAGCTAATGTTACAAAAACATATTACTAATATAGATATGTTTGATTGTGCTAACATCTAGTTTAAAATAAAATAACTATGTCTAAACACGCTACTAATAATCTGGTACTGCCTTCTGGTGAGAAATAAACATCATTACAGGCATAAGAAACAGATAGTTTTAATCTTTTTAGTGTGTTACTTTTGAATACTCCAGCATTGAAATATCATGGGCATGAGGAATAGAGAGGGAAATTTCACCCCATGGATATTGATGGGAGCGAGAAGTAAGGGGTTAATTAAAAATATTAGTACTAAATTCATTATTTGGAACACGATAAAGTGTCTCACATAACAGTGCTTCCCCTTCCCTCTTCTTAAGATTCTTGGGGATTTAATTTGTTAAATTATCTGGATTTTGAATTCTAATAAAATAAAATAGTGTTTTGTTTGTGATAGTATTTGATTCATATCTCAATTTAATTTAATTTGTTTAAGTATCTTATGAAATTCTCAGAAAATTGTTTGGTTCTAGCAGATATAAGCAAGTTTCAAATTTTTGATGTCTTAAAAAATTAATCCCAAAGAAATAAGCTTTTTAAATTTTAGAATTTTGTTATCAATAGCTTTTTTATAGTAAAAAATATATTATAGAGATATTTTTGCAATTTAGATAAACTTAAGTCATTTTTTAATTAAAAAATTTACATTTAATACTTGAAGGAATCAACTAAACTGATGAGTTATAACAATCGGTAGTGGTTAATTTAATTAAAGGGTTTGTTGTAACGAGAGATTTAGAAACATATGCAAGGGCATTAAATTCGAATATATAAGAAATGTTTGTGATGCATGATATGTCAAAAATATTTCTTAGTTTAAAAACTGTTTTGATAATTTTGCAATGATATGTTGGTTCACAATTATTTTTAGATTATTATAATTTATGTGTGTTGTGTTAAACTATTTTTACTAATGTTGTTACAAATATTATATACTGATTCAGTTTACAACTGTAACTATGGTTGTCTGGTGCTTAACTGTTCAATATATATATTCTGATCTGATAGTTAGCATAGGGTGGATGGGGAAACTGTTTTGATAATATAGAATTTTTTAAATGATAGTTTAACAGTAATGTTAAAACAAAATAATAAAATTCTTTTTCTTTTAAAATTATGAGTAACATACTATTTTTTATTTTATGGGATATTTAGTTAAAACATGGTTTTTCAATAAAAAAATTTCCAAATTTTAAATTCAAAATATTTTCCACTCACTGTGTTATGGAGTAATTTCGTACTTTTCTAAGCTGAATATTTTTAGCGCCTCAGTTCACTTGTATAATGTGCACTTCTCGAAGCCAACATTCATAGCAAGTGTTAAGAAATAGAAATATTTATTTCATATTATATATATATGTATAGGAAGGTTTTCCATAACTTTCATGCTAGATAGCTGTTTTTAATTGAGTTTAAAACGTCTAATGTATCTGGAAGACTAATCCAGAAATTTGGTAATATGTAATATAATTGAACTGATGAAACTAAATTAAAAATATTCTCAGTAATTATTATAAGGTTAATGAAATCATGTAAATCTAAAACAGTTCATTAAAAAGTTTTGGGTATCTTTTCATTTAAAAAGGGATTTCCTAAATGCCACTTATGTTTCATGTTAGTCCTATTAAATGGGCATTAGCCGTTTGGGTCCCAAGCAGCGTGGTCGCGCTGTTGAGATTTTATGTCGAGAAAACCCAGGACATTTGGATTATGGACAACTGACGGTGCGTTACCGATTGTTAAAGTAGCATGCTCAGATTTACTGAAGCAAGTACATTATACAGCTCTTTTTAAAGTAAATAGTACATTTTACATTAAGTAAAACAATACTATAGCTCCAATCGGGATTAATTAGTGTAAAATTAACAAAGCGCTATCGCGCTGTTTGGGATTCTTCGACATTGTTTTTTCAATACCCTCTGGGACTCAAACGGTTAACTGTCATTTTTATTCTTTTACTGTTTAGTATTTAATGGTATTAAAACTGAAAAACATTTTCTTAAAAATACACATGGAAAGTAAATAAGCATCAAATATATATTTGAGTAATCTTGGTTACTTAATTTATACATTGCAGATGTTTTTATACAAATGTGAGGATTATAGCAAAGTTGGAGAATTCGGTGATCCAGCTCATGGAGGTGGTGTTTATGCGGTGAGTTTATAACTTATGCAAAAAATTAGCTCAATATCTTTATAGCTCTTGTGTGTGCTTTCAAATTATATATAGGATACTTAATTGTATTTTAATAGCGATAAATTTTTTTCTATTCTAATTTGAACCTTTCCTCAAACAACTAATTTTGTGTTTTGTTTTATTCTTAAATAACTTATTGAGATATTTTCTGTATGAAAATTTGTTCACCCAATTGATATAAAATTGCTTTTATCAACATATATTAAATACTGTATTATTAATGCATGATTAATTAGATAACAAAAATTTGAATGTTCTTTAATAAACTACCATATGAGCAATGTTTGGCTTGCAAAAATCTTGCCTTAATACACATATATATTTATTTTCAATGTTCATTTCATTTTATAAAATATTTAAATCACACAAATTTCTTCATAATTGCTTTACAAAAGGAATTCAATACCCCAAGCCTTAATATATATTTTTTTCATCTGCAAAAGTAAACATGGAAGTGTTGCAAATTTGAGAGATAAAATTAAAAAAAATAGTATATGTCATTACAAGCATTTCATTTAAAAGAATGAACTTATTTGCATTCTTTTTAATTTAAAAAGCAAAGCAATATCAACTGCCTTACATATATGAAATTGCTATTTTTGTACATGAAAAGTATCAACTAAGTCAATCCTTAATGGTTTTTTCCTCAGATGATGGTATGTTGTGCAGATTTCATGAAACTGCAGTGAAAAATAAGTTCTGCATTAATTTTTTTCTGTTCTATTACACATACAGAGATTTTTTTGTCTAAATGTCATGAAGAAATATTCCCATGAGATGACACAAATTTAAGCATAAAAATGTCATTCGGTCAATCTACATTTGTGTAAATGTTAAGAGACTGCTTAAAGTATTACATTATACATAGTTTAGCAATGTGTGTGAAGGAATTTGATTATTTTTAAATGTGTTCCCAGCTGTGTGTAACCAGTTCAAATGGAGAAAAACACACAGAATTCAGGATAACTACTTTTAAAGAGAGAGCACAATGTTAACAATAGGGTTTATGATTTCCCGGGAATGTAATTGTCATTCCCGGAAATACATCAAAATTTCAAAAATTTTAAAAACAAGTTATTTTTAAACAAATGAATAATCATTATATAAAATAAAGATGCATATAAATTCCAAAATTAATACTTATTTATATAATGAGTTAAAAAATACAAAACATATATAATAAATTTATTATTCATTTTTAAAATAGAATTTCAGAAATCATAAGCAATTTATACTTTTATCACTCAGCCTAGTTCTAAGCCCTTTTCAAAGGCAGTTTCTTACAAAATCCACAGAAAGAAGTATTTTGAAGGAATAAATAATTATTTTGAAGAAAGAAATTATTAATTTATTATTAAAGAAATTATTACTAAAGAATTTGCTTAGTTTGTAATAAATAAATGTCACACTACCTGGTGCCGTTGGTTGAATTCGAATAACAGCCAGAGATGGAGATAGTACGTATGTTTATATTACAGAAAATAAATATTTACAGTTAAAGTTTACACTTAAAAGTAGTAATGCGTTTAAATGAAAATTACACCTTTGAAGGTGCTGCGGATTGATGCTGACAAGACCTTGCCTCTGTCCATTGCGCTTTCTGTTTACAGAATTTGTCCCGGTACGGGGTTCAAAAGTTTCAGTTGAGGTAAGAAGGTGGGAAGTATGGCGCACTCAGTTACAATTAAGTGAGGAGTGTAGGAAACACTACCTTTATTTTGCAGATGCTATTATTGTCTCGATTTTTTATTTTCAACATTATCATATACACAGAAGAAAAATCTTTCCCCAAATTAAGAGTTGTATTTTTTTTAATGAAACATCACTTTTTGCACTAAAAGCAAAAGTTGGTAATGGCTTGGAAAGAATGTTACAATTAAAGATTTTATAAATTAAAATCTTGGGGGGAAAAAGTCACATTTGAAAAATAATTACTAAAATTAATGTTCCTTCACTAACTCGCATGCGTTTGAAAATTAACCAGTCAAAGCTGAATCAATTATTTCTCTAATGTTCCTACTAAGAGATAAATATTAATAAATACTTGAAAAACTCATTTGCTGCTGAAGGGCCGATTATTTTTGTTAAAAATATTAATTATTGTATTTAAGATATTTTATTTGTATAACTGATTTCTTGTTTATGGAATTGCTATTTTATTGTTACATAAATATTAATATAAGAATCTCGCACGAAAGGTAGGTTTAGAAAAATAGTAAATAGGAATAATTGCGAGATTGCTTATAAAAATATTCTCCCCCAAACAGTTTTTGGGTTTATTCCTTCTTCAAATTGCTGATTCAGTTAAATAGTTCATAATAAACACAAGTATCCAAAAAATATTTTTAAAAAAAGATTAAATAAATAATAGTTTTAAGTATTAGTACTACATTATCCACTTAAATCAAGATCTTGGAACTTCAATCAGATAGTGCTGGTTGGCTAGGAAATGTGATTGCTTTAAATACCCAATACTTGTTAACAAAGCTCGGTACACAGATAGACATTGATCTGGACAGATACTCCTTCCCCCGTCTAGCTGGAAAAATTCTCACTAATCCAACATAAGCATTATTCTTTCTTTCTCATATTACACTCTTACCCCACAATTGGGGTAACGAATATTCCTTTGTCCGGGAAGTTCAGGGTGAACAATCACAAATTGCCACACAGTAGGGTCAGCTAACAATGTCTGAGGTTGAAATCTACAATCAAGTCAAAAATAGCTGCCTCGTAGATAATTGAAGCCCTGTGCGATTCCCGGGAATGAAGAATAATTCCCAGGAGAGAAACCCTAGTTTACAACTAGAATGTTTTAACACTAATTTTGCTATTTTTAAATACAACATTCTCAAAATATACATTTTGAATTTTCAGGGAACCTTCCCTACAAGATTAGGACATACACATATTTACTTTTTTTTTAAGCATATTCTACCATGCAAATTAATTTGAAGTTAATTTTTTTCTGATTTTTGTGTGATAATCGGAACCCCCAAAACTATATTTTAGAGTCAGTCTTTCATAGCTTGGAATAAAAAAGGGAGAGTGGAATTTGACATTTTTAATATGAGTAGCTTCTGTGTAAAGGAATAACGTGCTTGTCTAATTTAAACTTTTAGTTGAGAGAAAAATGTTTTTATTCAAATATTTTGTAGAAAATGGAAAAATTTCACCAAATTCATAAAAATTAAATCAGATTTTTTCAGAACTTTATTAAATGAGGAGGAAAGTGATCATTGTTACAAAAATTCCACATTGTACTCATTTTCAAATACTTTTCAAATCTTATGAGAAAATACTAAGAATAGATTAACTTCGTATTAAAGTAGCTACTTTTATTTTAATCTTAGCCATGATTTCTAGTGAGTTGTTTTTGATATATACACTCTATAACAAAAAAAAAAAAAAACCACCAGGAAGGAGTTGTCCAATTGCGATGAAAATTGGTGGATGTGAAGAACAAACATAGGGGGAAAAAACTATTTTAATATTTCTCCAAACAATTGAATGATTATTTCAGAGTTTGACCGTTACACACACACACAAAGGGAGGGAATCAATAAGGTATTGGTTCACCTCTGGCCTGGATGCAAGCTCTCACTCAATGTGGCATACACTGAGAAAACTATTGGATGGTGTCCTGCAAAATTTCGTGCCACATTGTCTCCAACTTTTGGGCTAGATCGTCAACATTCTGGGATGGTTGTAACCGTCCTCTCACATAACATCCTTAATGGGTTCTATGGGAGAGAGATCAGGCGAGCTAGCTGATGAAGGAAGTTTTTAGGTTTGAAGATAATTCATAGTAACATGTGCAGTGTGTGACTGGGCATTATCGTGTTGAAAAATAAGTCTTGGGTGTCACAAAAGGTACGTTAACACGACAGTTGTAGGATGTTGTCAATATACCACGCTGTGCTGTCAGTGTGCCGTAAATGACTATGAAAGGAGATTGCACCCCCAGACCATAATGCCTTGTTGTAATCCTGTTTGGCAGGTAATAGTCAGGGCAAGATCCCCATGCTGCCCTGTGGTTTTCCAGATACTCTTCAGCGTTTATTAGAACCCTGTTGGAAACTAGACTCATCATTAAAGACTATCATCTAAAGTCAGCACAGTTCCACGTTGATTGTGCCTGGCACCACTGCAATCGGACTTGATAAGGTACAGACGTGAGAGGTAACGGTGTGTGCGAGCGTAAATACTGCTCTTTCAGTTGTCTGTGGAAGGTCATGTTGGATACTAGCGTACGAGCGACTCGGTGGCCATTTGATAACAACTGGGCTGCTGTGGCTTTTGGTTAACCTCTGATGTTGATATCTGCTGTTATTGACCCACCCTTGCAAGCATAATATAATCGCCGCGTCGCTTCAAAGATGTCGAGGGATTCTTTGATTCATCCTATCAGCCTCTTTCTATCGGATCAAACCACTTCTCTTGTAATGAGCATAAATCCTTTGGGGAGGCACTGTTACAGCCAATGTAAGGAATCATAGTTGAAATGAAATAGAAATTTTAACCATCAGATTGAGAATCACGCCTTTTGACACAAAAAAAAGAGACTTAAGTGTGTAGCTTGAAAAAAAGAGTAAAGTTGACAGCAACTGTTTTGGCGACGTCATCCCACACCCCTCCTCTATTCATGTGGCCAGTTTCGCCTTAATCGATCATGCCAGTTGGGAGACTTTGAGTCATTGAGTGAACACGTGCAACAGCATTCTGCCGGGAAAATGCCAAATCAACATCAAGTTTCCTGTGAAATTTAAGACATCAGCCACGAAAACATTTCAGATATTACCAAGGCTTATAGAGATGAAACTTATTCTTGTGCACATGTGTTTGAATGGTATAAGAGATTTTCAAAGGGAAGGGTCAGTGTGGAAGATGAACCTGCAGGGCGTCCAAGGTCAGCGATTATAGGCCAAAACATTACCAAAATTTGTGATATGAGTGGGTGGGTTCCCACTCATGTCAGTGGTCAGACTGTTTATCAACACTCACTGATGTAGTGGGGGGGTGCAGAGGGGGCAATGGCCCCGGGCAGCATACGAAAAGAGGCGGCAGCAAGCATCACGATATTTAAATTCAAAAAATATTTCAAACTCCAAATCGCACCCATGCGATAAAACTGACGGAAATGAGTGAAAGCTTTAATACACACAAAGATGCAGAAAGTTTATTAGTGGCTATGCAATCACATTCATTTTTATGTTAGGCTTCTGGCAACATGTACTGTGGGAAGTCAATGATGCTCAGAATTATTTGCAAACAGAGGGACTAAATATACATCAATGTGCTCAAAAAATGCATGCTTTACTGACCGTATTAGAAGCAAAACGAGATGAATTCGTGGATGATGCTTTAATATATGCTAAAAGTTTATGTGAAGAACCTTGAAATTTCTTTTGAACCCCAAGTCGAATCAGGTGGAAGTAAAGATGAAGGATTTGGCGACGGAAGTATAGATGTTCAGTTATCGTACGAAGATGACTTGAGGCGTACAATGTTTTCTTCAATAGACACAATAACTGCTGAAATTCAAGAAAGATTCCAACAGTTGCAGAATCTAGCGCAAATATATGCTTTTTTAACACACTGTTATGAGTTTCACTTGTATGGGACGGAATCTTTGAACTCTATTTTTACCCTCTTTAAAAAGTCAGATTAATTCTAAATTTTGCTCATTTGTCAAGGACCGATGACTGTAGAATAATTTCATAATTTTGTTCTATTGTCCTGAACACCATAATCAGGAATAATGATTTCCAGATTTTGCGACTAATTCCATATACCATTGCCAGATTTGGCAACTAATTCCAAGATTAAGAGTAACCCTAAAAGCAAAATTGATTTTTTGCATCTGCTATTTCTTATCATAATATAAACAATTGTCCAGTCTTTCTGAAAATGGAAATAAAATTAAAAAAAGACTCGTACATGTGAAAAAAAAAATTTATTCTAACTCAGGGATGGTCAAACTTTTTTGGTCGCGGGCCAAAAATTTAAAAAAAAAAGTGTATGAGTAAATGATAGTTAAAAAAAAATAAAAATACATGCTTTTACTGTAGATCAAACTAAGAAATGAGAAATAAATTTTAGTTTTTTTAAACTATAACTTATTAAGGTCTAAAGGGGCGAACTTAACTTAGATCAAGCTCCTCAAGACATGAATAAAGAATTCCAATTTGAGCCCATTCGTCTACAATCTTTCGTAGTTGCAACAGACCCAGGCTGTAAAAAAGAACTAATGAGGTCCAACTCTCTGGGTTTATTAAAATATATTATTGAGTCCAAACTTGAAGATAGCTTACCAAACATTGTCATAATGTTGAGAATTTTTTTAACATCTGCCATCAGTAATGCCAGTTGGGAGAGAAGCTTCTCTAAGCTAAAATTAATAAAAAATTATCTCAGATCAACTATGTTCACATTAAAGCTAACAAATTTAGCTATTCTGGCAATTGAACATGACATACATATTGACAATTGCTTAAAAGATTTAGCTATAAAAAAACATGAAAAGAGCATTTTTAATCAATAAAAAAATTTAAAGCAGCTTTTTTTTTACCTTTACTAATTTTCTTGACTAATAATTAAAATAGAAAGGCGACAAATTTCCTGTCAGCCCCAGGTGGCAAAAGCCCACGCCAGTGTCAACACTACTTTGGAGTAATAAGAAGACTTCGTGAAAAAATTAGGAAAAAGGCCAGAATTGAGGAGTGTTGGATGGCTGTTGCACCAAGACAGTGCACCAGCTCATGCGGCCCTATCTGTCAAGCAATTTCTGACCAGCAAAAGCATTACTGTGAAAGACCATCCTTCTTATTCACCTGATTAGGCTCCATGCTACTTTTTTTTAAAGTTTTCTACAGTTAAATCTTGCTTAAAGAGAACCCATCTTACCTCAGTTGAAGAGGTTCAGGCAAAAAGGGAGAATCTCCTGAAGTGCCTTCCAAAAATCTCATTCCATAACTGTTACTATCAATATCAGCATAGAATGCAGAAGTGTGTGAATGCGGAATGGAACTACTTTAAAGGTGATATTTCTCATATAACTGATTCTGTAAGTGCAATGATTTATTGGACCAGTCTTTGTTTTTTTTTTTTTTTGTCACACCTTATATACACCTGCTAAATGCAGAGTTCCAATATTTTGGAGTTCCCGCTATTCACTCATTGGACACCAGCTCAGTCCAAACGTCTTTGCATACAAAATTTTACTACAATCGGGTAACTTCTTGGTGCATCGATTTTATTTGTTATTGAGTGTATAAATGTTTTTAGGGTTTGAGAGCTTAACATTAAAAGCTGTAGAATTGACCAAAGCTTCTTTAAGTAATAATTTTTTTATGTCTTAAAATGCTGCTACAACTTTTACTTTAATAATAAAATTGATATTGTAACACTTCACTCTATCAATATTTTGAATATACTAGTCCATTCTCTTTACAAAAAAGAAAAATTATTTTAAAAGAAATAATTGCTTTTCATTTCCACACAGATAAATTAGCTTTAGAGGAGAGAAAAATTTTTTGGACTGGAAAAAGCGTAACTTACTAAATAACTATGATTTACAGCAACAACAAAAAAATTATATATTTTGTTTTGCACAGGTGTCTTGGAGCCCAGATGGAAAGAAAATTCTTTCAGCATCTGGTGATAAATCCTGCAAAGTTTGGGATGCCTCAACAATGGAAGTTATATCGTACGTTTATTTATTTATTTTTGTTGTAATAACTATCACTTTTCCATTAATTACACTGTACTTAAGTCCATTTTTATCTGTAATTTTTCTTTTAGGCAATTTCAATTAGGAAATGACATTATGGACCAGCAAGTTAGTTGCTTGTGGCAAGGCCAGCATTTGCTTTCTGTTTCATTATCTGGTTTTATTAATTACCTTGACCTTAATGATCCATCAAAACCACTTAGAATTGTGAAGGTCAGTTTGGATTGAATCAAAACTAATTAATATTTTTTCCAAAATTTTAACTAATTGTTATAATAAATTGTGTTTTTTTCTAGGGTCACAATAAATCCATTACTGCATTAGCAATCAGCCCTGATAAAAATCAAGTTTTTACTGCAAGCCATGACAGTGCAGTGAATATCCTTTTTTTTTCATTTTATATTTTATTTTTTCATTTTCTTCTTTTAAAAATAATGCTTATATCTTTGAATAAATTTTAAATGAATTCTTTTACATTGAAACTTCGTATCTACCTATAAAATAAATATATTGATCGTCTTTGCTTTAGTTTTGATGGTTATTCATAGTTCAATAAATTTGAAAATAATGCTTATATGTGTCCTGTTTAAACTAGTAGAAAAAAAACTAGTAGTTTAAACTAGTTTATACAGCAGGTTTAATCTAATTGTATGCGAGAATGTATATCTAAGTAATTATATTAGATTCAGTTTTTTTAATGCTACTATAGTGATAAGTATGCTAAATTTATAAAATAAAGTATTGAATGTTTAAAGAGCTCCCTATTTATATTGAAATAGTTTTCAAAATCAAATGAATTACTCGTTTTTCAACAGTTAGAAAATAAATGAAGTGATATTTTGTTCTTTTATAATTAGTGTTCTGAAACATTGAAGAATATATAGAAATTATTTTTAACTGAGGAATAAATGTAGGGCAATTGCACTGACTATGTTACTATTTGAAAGTAAATAAAAATGAATGTAAAGTTTGAAATTTATTTCAACTTTATTCTCATGAAGATTTTGATTCTGTGTTTTAATCATGTCTTAAAATTGTATTGTCTTTCAATAGGCATTTTTTTACTATAGAATTTAGGTAATTTTACTCAAGAGAATACAAATGAGTAAAGGTCAATTTTTTTAATTCAGAAAAACAGTATGTATATTAATCAGAATTATAAATAATCTTTTATCTAATCACTATTGATATAAAAGCCCTGATTCAAAAAATTAATCATATTAACTAGAGCTTTAAAGTATTGTCATTTATATCACTCTACACATTATAGAGTATCTTTATCTTTGTTAAATGTTAATGAAAAAATACTTTATTAGTTTTTATAAAGAATGTATTTTTATACCTAACCATGATGCATTTTTAATTCCTATTCGTTAATGAGTTGTAAGGTTGTAAAATGCCTGTAGCTTTTTAAAAATATATCCTTAACACTTAGCAATGTATTGGGATTTAGAAAATACTGGTATTCATGATAGAATTAAAGGAGTTGGTCATAGCAATCAGGTGCAAAACATGACTTCAAATAGTGAATATATTTACACGTGCAGTCTTGATGATACTATGAAGTTCATTGACAGGCAAGATCATCAATATTTGTAAGTATTTTTTACATTTTTCTGTGAAAAACTTTAATATGTGAAAAATAAATATTGTGTGAAATTGGTTTAAACTTTAAAATTCACTTAAAGCATTATTAATTTTGATTTATGCATGTATATTATAGAAAATGAAAATCTCTTTTATTCTGTGAGCATGTTAGACTGACATATGAATCCCTTTTGTAAAACATGGCTGCAAGCTAATATGCTGGATTTATGTTTCTGTGATGTGATCTTTTCTTGGCATTATATTACTGTCCAAGAAATACGTCACTAACAGTACACAGGGATTGCCACATCTTACATAACAGTCTAGAGCAGCGATACTCAACCTGCGGGGACACTTGCAGCCCACCAAGCCTTTTTAAGTGGCCTGGTCATGGCCCATTTCTCTGAGGAACTTACTTATTTAAGAATGTATTAAAAATTTAGTGGTAAATTCTTTGTCAAGAAATCAAATATATCAATATTGCTTTTTTGCTTTCAATGTCGTACGAGTGCAAATTGATATGTTTTTTCTATTTGTAATGGTTATGGTTAGTGAAAACAAACATGGATCAGTAATTGTTTGATTTGTCACAAAAGTGCTTTTTTTAAATATTACCAATAAACAGGAATCATTCAACAATACTTTTCCTTGAAGATCGCTTTCAAGAGGTTATTAATAGGCTTTCTTGTGAATAATGTTTTCAACAATACCAAAGTGCTTTGTCAGTGGTTATGTCACAGCAGTAACAAAGACATCCTATGAAATTTGTTATATTATTGGGAGAGGGGACCCGGGTCTGGACCTCACCATAGCCCTTGAATTTTTTTGGTTGATTTTAATACTATGTGTACAGTAGGTAAAAATTAATTAAATATTGGTTATTAATAATAAATTTTATTTATTAATACTAATTATTTATTCAATAATTAAATTTTTGCTGTTTTTTGTTCCCTAAATTCACAAATCCAAATAATATGTTGGGCGGCATATTGGAACATGATACGAAAATGGTGAACTTTCGACCCTGGACCACCACCACCTTGAAAAATTCCTGAGTGTGCTGCTGATTATTTGTAATCATGAAACCATTTGCTGATGCAGAAATTGTGAAGGAGTGTTTAAGTGCTTCTAATTTAGTGTTAGTGACAAGAATAAATAATAAAATAATTATAAAACAAAACAGGAGTTATAATATTTTGATCAATTTTCCACATTTTAAATTTCCAATATTATCTTGGTCTTAAATCATTGCTCCCCCCTCCCCCATTATTCTCATGTTGTGACCCCCATAAAATAGCTAATGTATGTATGCGGCCCAGCGGGAAAAAAAGGTTGAGTACCCCTGGTCTAGAAAGACATCTCTTTTTTTTATTATTTACAATACTTAAATAGAACACTTATACATTGATTTTATTTGCATGTAATGTCCGTTTCATTATTTTCGAAATTTCAATAAATGAACCATTCTTGGAAAATTTGATCTGTAGAAATGACATTTTTTTTTCTTTCCATTTTTAATAATAGTCCTTAATATATTGATATTTATAGCTTCCCTGTAAAAGTTTATGAATTGAAATTTTGCTTCTTTTAAGATGTTTAATTTTCTATAAATAACTCAAAAGAAAATATATTTAAACTGACTTGATAAATGTAGTTAACAAAAAAAAAAAAGAAAAATAGATAACATTTAAAAGTGTGATTAAAGTCCTTTCCTGTTTTTATTGTAAGTGGTTTTAAACTCATTTGTGCACAATATTTTCTAAAGTTTTCTTTTTTCGAATTCCTTCATCTTATTAGACCGGAAACGATAAAATTTGATTCACAGCCTCGAAGCATTGCATGTGGAAAAAATGGTGCTGTTTTGGTTGCCTGTTTGAATGAGGTACATAAATTTTGGTATTTCTTTATCATAACTCTAATTTGAAGTTGATTAAACAGAGCTAAGTAAAAACCTTCTTTTAAAAGGTTTATAAGTAATAAATTTCCCTCATTTATTTTAGATTTGTATTGTAGAAAGTTATGCAAAAACTACTAGTTTTCCTATTGATTATGAAGGTACCAGTATATCAGCTCATCCTACAGAATCTGATGTTGCTGTTGGTGGTGCAAAAGTAAGATTTATTATTTAATTTTCTCTTATAATTAGGGAAATTACTTTTTGTTTCTTAATATAAAACAGACTGCTTTTGGTCCAGTAATTATTAATATTTTACTTTTTAGGATATGAAGGTGCACATTTATCTCTTAAATGGCTCTACTTTTAGTCTTAAAACTACAATGGAACATCGGGGTGCAATCACAGATTTAGCATATTCGCCAGATGGTGTTTATTTAGCAGCCAGCGATTCAAACCGAAAAATTATGTTATACAATGATAAATATGAGGTAATATTACAATCTTTGAATGTTGTATATTTTTAACATTGTATCTGATACAGTACAATTACTACAGTGCAAGTTATGTTTCATATTGATGACAATGATAATTATTTATTTCATTTTAAACAATGTTACAAAAAAAAGTTATTGATGTTATGAGTTTTTAACATAAAATGCTCAAATGTTGTAATTAATGATATGCATTGATTTCAACTATCAAAATCTAATAATCAATTTTCTTGTATTATGTATTGATTTTCCCTTGGAAATTAGATACCAAAGCAAAAACATTTATCATTTTTTAGGATGCAAGATTTTAACATGCATATTTTCTTTTCTGAACGTAAAAAGGCTACTTTTAGCAACTTTTTCTTGGTGAACTTTCAAAGAATTTCTTTTAAAAAGGTTGGTTGTAAGATAATTTCATGTTGATGGACCAGTTGTTGGTGATTAAATTTCTTTGATACATAGTTACAGCAATCAATGGGCTCTTTCTTAAGTGATAAATTCTTCTGGTCTAAAAAGGGTAATTGAATAAGTATTCATTTGTGAAAGAGAATTCTGATTTTTTAATCTTGTATTTCAATATTACATTTTGTAAAAATTATTATTTTTCATTAGCATAATACATGTGCTTAATAAATGATACTTTTTCTTAGTTAAAACAATTTTTCTATTGCATCGTTTTTCCGAAGACCGTTTTGTAGAATTAAGGAAATTATTATATTCTTATTATACTGACACTCAAAAGAGAGGGGTTTGTGTGTAAATAAACTATGTAAAACATTAGTTCAGACATTGACCTTGTCACTTGATAATGTTTTAAAAAAAGAAATATATTGCAAATATATAGACTTTTCTTCGGATTTTTTTCTATGCATTTAATTATTGCATTTAATTATTTCCACTTCAGTTTTTAGTGATATGACCTACATATACTGTCATTACAAAATAAAAAATTTTCTACTCACTTTTTTATAGTGTTTGGAAAATTAACTGCACTTTTTTTTAAGACATGATATTCTATACCTATTATATATTTCTGCTGTATTGAAACATCTTTAAATTTCTTAATAGAAGCTATACTAAATTAATTTTTCTCCCATGTTATTTGTTTCTCAATTCTATTAAGAGAAAGAGGTATAACTTCATCCTCCTTTTTTCGATTTGATTATATCATTTTAGCGGGGAACTTAAAATTAGTATTTACAAAAGTAAAAATAGTATTTTTTAATGTAATGATCTGTTTGTTTACCCCTTGAGAAATAATGACATCCCCTAGACGCTATTCATTTCATTTGCCATTGTAGACTAAATGTCTCCCTGATATCAAGAACTGTATGCCATGAATCATGTATTGATTCTGTTTGGCTATGAATGCTTAAGGCCCTTTCTAAAGGTACTGAAAATTCAAGGAAAGGGGAAGTGCGCATTTTATTCTGTTTTATTTGTATGTCAAGGGAATAAACTTTATTTTTCATTAAGATTACTTTTTCAAATCTAAAATTCTTTATTGACTTTTAATATTTTGGCTTACTTATCTGTTTGTAATGTAATCTTAAGAAGCGATTTTTTTCTGATCTTGCATGTCCTTTATGTAGAAATCACTAATCCCTTAAGTATAATGTAGATAATTAAATATATATTGTGTTAATATGGTAGAGCAAGTATACTGTATTAAAAATGTATTGTACTTTTGGCTTACTTTTGTTATGTTAGTTTTTTCATTGTTTTAATTTTGTCTGATTGTTCATTCTTGTTTTCACTTACTGTGTTGTAGTTTATAAATGTTTTGTTTACTGTAACGAACAACCTTAACCTTTTTTAAATGGTATTTTTGGTAAAATAATTATCTAGTAAGAAAACTGCAAATTTTTTGAAGAAATTTGACTGACTAAATTTCATGAAGATAATAATTTGTTATAAATATTCTAAACTATGTTTTGATATATTTGTGTTTGAGGGAAATTGCTATTTAAAAATATTTTGTATGAATACATATTATAAAGAATGCTTATTATGTTTTTAAAAAAATACGCGAAAGAAGTTTTTGGTGATCTTGAATGTAATTTGATGTGCTGATTTCGAAAATGACCACCATTTTTTTTCTCATCACGTCAGAATTTTTTGCGAACTTGATATCAATATTTTTGCCAAAATCCTGTTTGAAAAGGAATTCTCTTGAACTATTTAGCATGTAGCATCAAGCAACAATTTTTTTTATCCAGTGAAGTCTGTAAATATGGATTCTTCAGCAAATGGATAAAATCCACTGTTGCCAGATCTCACTTGCTTCTGGTTGAAAGAGAAATAAGTAGTCCCCTTGAAGTTTAAACATTTTACATCCAATTGTGGTACAGTTTCTAAGAAAAATCGCTAACATACTATTTTAATTTGTTTTTATTAAGGTAATTTGCACAAAATAAGCGATTGACCAAGAGGTGCAAATATTAGGCCTGTGTACATGAAAGTTTGAAACAAATTTTACTCTCCGCAAAAATTCTATATAAATAGATACTTTTTTCCTTTGAAACTTCTTTTTGACATTCTTCTTTTATTTTAAATCTCAAGCCAATCTTTTGTCAACCACCAACAGTAGTTGGCGTGCATGTCTTTGTCCCATCTTCCTTGATATTTGTGCTCTGTATCTGTGATAACTTGGTGGAAACTTTCACCCTAACCTTCTGACTAATCCCAAATTTTCGAGGGAGGAGGAATCCGCATGCAAGTAAAGGAAATATATTTTGACCCAACCAACCTAAGTTTCTTTTTCCTTTGTTGTCATGGTAGTCTCAGATTGTTCATCCTTCGTAAGATTTGCGGATATCTGGACTAACAAAGATTCCCTTTTTTGAATTTAGCTTTGGATAAACCTAGAAACTATTTATGCACAGGTATTTGAAACAACTACCATCTTTTGGAATGACCTTAACAAACTGCTATATTACACCTAGTTTTATATACAGAGGTTAACAGTACATTGTTTGGTTCAACTAAGCTGTTCTGAATCACGTTCTTGTGTCTGGTTTAAGATTGTCTTTTTGGCTATTCTATTTTGACTTAATATTCAGTTTTATCATGGCTGCCCCACTTACAAATAGAACATGTTAACTTTGCACATTCGCTTTGTTGACCAAGAAGCATGGAGATAGCTTTCAAATCATCACAACTGTTCCAACTACGGACAGCATATTTTATTTTGCTGAGGGCGAGATTTGGGTTTTCAGAGTGTTCCTTTAACCCCTAACTGCCGACTAAAAGTTGCCCAATTTGCTCCCCAGTGCCACTGATTTTTCACATAGGCGTGCATATGGGGTGTATTAAGGTTAAAAGAAAAGGCATAGGTAAGCAAATTTTTCTCTGTAATAAGTAAATCCTTTGCAAACACTCTCAAGGTTACTTTTTGCATCTAAAACCCTTCGGAATATTTTTACTAGAAGCAGCGTGAAGAAAAGGATCGCATTTCGAAAAGACGCAGATATACACCCGGGGCATTTAAGGGGTTAAATGTACTGAGCAGGTATAGATCCACACTAGCTTCTGTGATGAGGAAAAACAGCTTTGAGGGTTCCTTTTTGATGAATCCGTAAACAAACTGGATTCATTTTTATGGTAGGAGATATTAAATTTGCTCTTCTTTCGGGGAACATTTGAACAATAGACCAGGTTCTTGTTTTCCTCAAAGTACTTAAATTATTTTTCTTGGGTCCTGTACCAATAAAAGGAGATTCCTTTTGCCAATAAGTTGCCCTCAGGGGGCTCATCTTTAGGTGAGTACGGGTGTCACAATCCCAAGGTGCCCTAGTGATCTTTTTCTGTTCCCAAGGGTTTTACTATCTTTGGTAAACACGGACTTCACGAACCCGAGGTACCCTAATGATCCTTCTCTATTTTCGACCCTCTTTCTTGTCATTCTATTTCTTCTTTTCACGTCCAGACCACAGACAAATATTTTTATAATATGTAGTTCCAAGTAGTTTTTTCTAATGAGAAAACTTGCATTCTTTTATTAATATATTTTGTTTTACATTTTGTATTGCGTTTAGTTTCTTTTTTGTATATTTCTTTTAATACTTGGGTTATGTTGCTTTATTTGTTTTCAACTAACACTGTTGGTTAGCCAACCCGCATGTTTACTGTGTGCAGTAAGGAGGAAAATTGGTGTTCTGGGGATACCTTTGCATTCCCTTTGGCCCACGCTTCTCCTGTAAGGAGGAGAATGGTGGCCTGGGGATACCTCTGCATTCCCTTTGGCCCACGCTTTACTGTAGACAGGTGGCAGGAGTGAGCCAGCTCCTGTCAATCAGCTGGTGGTACCTCTCTGGGGTACCAGGGGTACCCCAGGGGGCTGTAGGGTTAGTGCTTCAGATAAGGGGTGTCGGGTTTACCCATTGAATCCTTGCCCTGATTATTGTGTCCCAAAGCAATATTATTATACCTAAATATAGGTATTCATTTGAGGTAAGTAAATTGGGCTTACCTTCTTTAAAAAATCCGGGATCTTTTTATCTTCTTTTTTCGTTCGGGGGAGGCATAATAAATCACAATGAATCAAATGAAGAATCCTAATCTTGACATACACTCATCTATTTTTAATTTTAAACATATATACGTTAGTTACACAATGACTACACGACAAAACGAAAGAACACATAACGCGCGAACAGCAAAACAGTTAACAGTTAACAGAGAGAAAAAAAACATGACATCATTTCATTCCGTGCGGGCTTGCGCAAAACGGAAATACAGATGGGAGTTTCGCATTTCGCAACACTGATGTTGTAGCATTATATTCTGGGTGTACTCCAGGTAAGCGCCGTGCCTGGTTTTTACCAGATGACTGGCACACTGCCTCCCTTGTTGGACTCCATGGTGGGTGGAAGCACCCCAGGACGAAGTTATGTACGCGTACTTATGGATCCAATGCAGCTGTGCCCAGGTAAAGGCCTTGTTTTACCCAACCTAAACATTGACTACATTGCTAAATGTTCACGCTTTTTAATTTTATCTTTACCAAACAGTGAAATGTCAAGAAAATCTCAGTTTGTTCACAAAGCAGTAGGTGGAGAACCGAAATCTATTTAAAAAACTACGATCTGGTGACTTGCTTATTGAGACTACATCTGCATTACAAAGTAAATCGTTTTTACTGGCTAAAAACCTTTTTAGATTCTCCACTATCAATAACTCCAATCTTTGAATTCTTGTCGAGGTGTCATCTCCAAACCAGATCTTTTGTGTGCCTTTGAAACAGAAATCTTAGGACTTTCTGATCAGGGTGTTTCCCAGGTCAGGAGAATTACAATAAAAGACTCATCGCTTTTCCCCACTAAACATTTAATTCTAACTTTTAATAATCCTAAATTACCATCAACCATTAAAGCTGGATACTTAAATTGCAAAGTATGTCCCTATATACCAAATCCTCTGTGCTGTTTTAAGTGCCAGAGGTTCGGACACTCACAAACTTCCTGCTGCGGTCAACTTACTTGCACTAGTTGTGCATCTGTTGGACATGCTAGAGCCTAAATGTATTAACTGTTCTCAAGCTCATTCGGCTGATTCAAAACTCTGGCCCTAGTGCAAAACTGAAAAAGAAATTGAAGTAATCAAAACCAATAAAAATATACCTTATTTAGAAGCATGAAAATTAATAGTTCCACAGTTATCCCAAAATTATGTGCAAGCTGTCAAACCCTCAACTGTAACCATAACAACCCAAACTGATGAAACCATTACAAAAATATGCCTGCCATTGAAATTATTACAACCATTGATACCCATTCCAAAGCCAACTATGACTTCTAGAATTCCTACAGTTACCAAATCATCTCCATCAACTTAGGTACACTCTCTTACCATCCACATCTTCTGTCACAGCTACCTTGTCTTCTGAATCTCAACCACCTATTCCTTAAATAAGTACTGCTCCCACCACATCTAATAGTTTATCTATCTGTTGCATCTCCCTCATCCACAGTATCAATGTTACACCCTTACCAGCATGTCCTGTTCTTGAAACTACCACCACTGCATTCAATATCATACCTGCTACACATCCCAGGATACAAAACAAACTTCAAAACCCCATAGGAAAAAACGTCCTCCTAAAAACCCATCTAACACTATAAAACCAAAAATGGAAATTAAGATGGCTCCTCATAAACCTAGGAAATCAGCACCTGTTGAATACACAATGGATGAGGAAGATATGATAGTATATGACGTGGAAAATGAGCTTGAGTCGAATCCAGATTATGTCAAAAAAGATGGTAAAATCTCTTACAAGGGAGAGTTAGTTGTAACACCTAATAACTTGTATATTTCCTACAAATTCTAATAAGTTTGCTGCACTGTAAACTGAAATTCAGCCATCAGTAAATCATCATAATAAAGTGTAATAATTAAACATGAATTTTTATTCTTAAATATAAAATTATACCTTGAATTAAAATTTGTAACTGTTTTTTAAAGTTTTATGAAAATTAAAACAAATGTTTGGCGCAGTATAGCCGAAATCGGCTCTTGGGCCTATAAAACCAAAAATCACTCGCTTACTCACTCACCAATAAGTTTGTTTCCTTTCAATCTTGGAGCAGACAATTCTGCTGTCTCTTTCGAAAGGCCCAGATCTCTAGTCATCATTAAGTTCAAATCTAAGAGTAGGTCAGAGGTAAAGCAGCTCCAGATAGCTTATATTCGGAATCAGATCTTTGAAATTGGGGCAAAATTATTGGTAGATAGCGATTGCTACATGGAGGTGTCACAGAGTGGTATTCTATGTTTCTCCACAATATAGAAAGAAGGTCAGCCACATGGAGGATAGAAATTCAATACTGAAAAAATTTTTTGGTAAATACTCAAAAAGTACAATTAAAATTTAATTTTTCACGCAAATGTGATGCGATAGAGGTTTTTCTTTATTTTAGAAATCAGCACCACACAAAAATATATACAAGTGAGTCATTAAATCTCGTATTTTTCCATCAGTGACTTGTGTTATTTAATATTATGAAGAAATTATTGTTATGGAGAAATCAAATCTTGATTTTTAGTTGGAGTAACTGATTTCCTTTAAATATTATTCTTGTTACTTTGAACAATACTATAATGTTGATACTTTATGTGTAAACTTGTGAAATAATTTTATTTGAAAATTTTTTCAGCTTGCACATACACATGAGTGGGGATTTCATACGGCAAGAGTTAATTGTGTTGCATGGAGTCCAAATTCATTATTCTTGGCAAGTGGTAGTCTTGATACGAATATTATTATATGGAGTACACAAAATCCTACAAAGCACCTAACAATAAAAAGTAAGCTCTATAAATATAATTTTCATTCTTATTCTGAAATACTGAGTGTGAGTTTGTTTGAAATGTGTGTGTGTGTATATATGTATAATAAATATAAATGTAATCCATGAAATGTGTATATTAATCCCTTCTTAATTGGGTCAAAAAATACAAAATATTTATCAGTAAGCAGTTTTTTTCTCCTTCACATACTGGTGGTCAAATGTGGGAAGTTCCATCCACTAATTTCTGGTGTTTTTTATTTCCTCTGCAATGTATCCAAGTTTTAACTTTAAAAAATACACTCAGATACCATGTATACTGACACTAATACTTTGAGGTGTTTAAAATAAATATCTGCATAAACATAATTAATAAAATTACATAACAAAGGGATCCATTGTTTTTATTTCTATCAATATCCTTACTGAGCTGAAATCCTTGCACGATTTGATTTAGTAGACTCTGCATGCATATTTATCACTTGATAAATCCCCAGAACTGGTATCTTCCAAATGAGAAATATTAAATTTACTGTTCTCGAAATCACTCTTTGAATCCATCATAGAAGCTATTTTGACATGTAAACATAACACTAATGAAAATGAAATTGCTGAAAATAAAAAATGATCTTAATTTCAATTCAGGACGGGCCTTTTTCACTGCAAAAATTATGAAGAAAGCAGGATTATTTTCGCTATCTCGTAAAAATATTCAGAAATTAAAAAAAAAAAATAGCTGAATTTTAACTACCATTTAAGTAGCGACGAATTAATTTAAAAGGGTTAAATTTATCTCCATCGCACGGCATGCAATGACGTCCGTACGGGGGGACCCTGACAACGACGCCTGCCGGTTGTGTGATATGTGACGCCAACCAAGAAAATGTTAAAAGTAAATATATTTTTACATTAATATAAGATAGAAAAAAGATAGGCTTATATAGATATCCCTGATTAGGAGGCAATTTCGATTGTTGTTTAATATATGTTAATTTATTTGTCACATTGTCAAATGTAGATGTAAATCAGAAAAGCAAATAATAAATACATATTGATTTTTTTTTTTTTTTTGAAAAAAAAAGTAACTTTGAAAAGATATATCCACAAGCTGCATGTTTTGATCAAAATAATTAGATTAATAACCACATTCGTGTATATTCTGGATCTGTTAAGATGTAAGAATGATTTTGTTTCTTGGTGCTGTGATAGTTTATAAATCAAAACAGCGTAAAACTGTTGAATCTAGATTTCTTGAAGATTAATGTGCTAAAAAATTGCTAACGCTAGCGTTATTTTTGCTTTAAACATGTGAAGAAAGAGTTACTCTATTCCTGTCGAATTTTTTCTCCCTCGACTGATGTTCAGTTATAAAACTTAAACCTTTTTTATGTTATAATTTTCAAATAAATTGTTTCTTTATTATTTTAAAGGAAATTAATAATGTGTAGACACTCATGCAAAATGTATATGAAGTTATGTGACAAATTAATACATCAAGAATAAAGTCTTTTCTATAGTACCATTTATATATATATTTTTAATAGCCAAATAGCTGTATAATTTGTATATTTTTTTAAAAAAAAAAACAACTTTATGTGAAATGTATTACTAAAATATAATTTGTGTTCTGAAAATATTTCAGATGCTCATCCTCAAAGTCAAATTACAAAAATAGGATTTCTTGATAACAACGTAGTAGTTTCAACTGGTCAAGATAGCAACATCAAAATTTGGGACATTGTTTTCTAGGAGTAACAATTTTTGCTATTTGCGTTCCATATTATTTGATATATTCAAGCATTAAAAATTCTTAATTGCATTGGTGTGAACTACAATTTATAAAAAATTAAGGTGTGTGTGTGCATATCTTGGAATGTATTAATGCTCATTTTGTAATAATCCATATTGAAGGATGTGCTGATGGAAAGTATTAAATGAATTTATGCATCTTTGGTACTTTATTAAAATTAATTAAATGACTCTTGTGATTTGTAACATTTAGATTAATATCTGAATATAGTTTCCATAGTACTATATTTGTTCCATTTCTAATCTTTATGTGGACGATTTTTTAAGTGTACATACTGCTCAATGTCTTAATTTCTTCCTGATTTATTTGGTAGTTTTTCTCTATGTGTTGAAAAAATTTTGACTGGTCGTTTTTGCAGTAGATGTGTATGTTACAAAGGCTTAAAATTAATATTTTTTACTTTTCTCTCTCATTCAGTTCTGATGCTTTTTTATTTTTAACTATGTTGTGCTGTTTCAAATAATTTTCTATGGAATTGTTTTGTTATTCATAAGTGTGTATGTTTAATTTATTTACATTTTCACTTTTATAATAAATTTGTAAGTTTTGGGTATAATGTGCTTTTACCAAAGATATTTATAGGGAAGTATAAATAGTGAATTTTTTTAAAAAAAAATATTTGTAGCTTTTGGATATTGAAATGAACCTTTTTAGTGTATTTGTTATACATTGCTATTGTACTCCTAAAGCCAATAATGAATTTTGTTTCAAAAATATGAAAATTTTGAATTTTTTGATTTTTAATTATTTGAGTTTAATGTCTTCAGTGAAGATTTTGTTTGTTATCTGTACCATTTAAAATTCAGTAATAATTATTTTAAGAATGTATTCTATTGAAAGAATATCTGTTTTCTTGTTAGTATATGTAAATGTCTTTTACCTTAGGAGTTGGATCATTTTTTCCTCATACTGTTTAAGTTTTCTTTTGCTTGTAATAAATTTTTATTATCATTGTATTTGCATGACACAAGTTCATTTTTGTTTTTTACTCTGCAAATTTGCTATGGCATAAAGAAATTTGTAGTGTATATTGATTACTTATTTCCACCATTTGTAAAACATTTATATGTGTATTAATTATAATGTCTATTTTAATACTGTCTGTTCATAAAAGAAATGTGTGTGGTGCATTTTTTAATCATATTACTTAAAATGATATGCTGGTGTAAGAAGCTGCAATAAAAACTGTAAATCAAATATTCAATTCAAGGTTTTGATAAGATATTTAATAAAATCCTATTTTTGTATGTGTAGAAATATCTTGGTTATCACTTTATATAAAAAGTTGTTTGTTTGAATCTCTTAAAATATGGCTTTGTGAATAAGCCTTTGTGTGATTAATAAATATTTAAAAATTTCACATTTGCTATTTTTTTTCTGGAATCATCTTTGCATTAAATTTTTAGATTATATCCAGTTAAGTTCTTTAAGTAGGTAGTTAAGTTTTTCAAAAAGATTTAATGAAAAAGAATTGATAAAAAAAACTGTACGTTAGAACTTGAAACAAATCACCTATAAAGAATATTCATAAAAAACTTTATAATACAGGATTATTCTTAATTTTGTTCTAGGTTTTGAACCTTCATAGCAAAAAATTAAGTCGAATACAGCAAAAAAGAACAATTGGAAGAATACAGATACAATTCTTGTACACATACCACTGAAGGCAGTGCGTAAATAAAAATGGCATTTACACAGTGGAATAGTTAGACTTTTGTATTTTAGAATTTGCAAAATCAGATTCAGTGTTGGTTCAGTGGGCATTTCTTTCGAAGTAGCAAACACAAGGATTCAACTGACAATGCAATTCATGTGTGATACAAGAAGTTCAAAGAAACTGGATGATAGTGTGTTAAGAGATGGTTGGCCGGGGATTCATCTGTGCAAGCCATAAGGGAAACGTTTTTGAGGTCCCCAACGAAGTTAACCCATTGTGCAAACTTTGCAACCAATGGTATGGTGAATTGTACACAAAAATCTGTATGAAGCTGTACAGATTGCAAGCGTTGACTTCATCTCGTCTCAAATTGCATTTCTTGAATGAACTTTTGCTTCGATGTCCAAGATCGTGAAATACTAATGCGGAAATTGATTTTAGTGATAAATCAAGCAAGATAACCATCACATTTGGAGCCCCCAAAATCTTCATCGTGTAGTGGAACAGTATAGTGATCTTCAAATGTGCAACATGAAAAAATCCTCCAGGCATTCTTTTATCTAAACATTAATTGAAGGAAGATATATGTAAATTCACTAAAAGCAACTGAACTGGGAAATAAAAATCTACCTAAGCATAAGAAATGTGGTGTAAAAAAAAAATTCCATGGAAATGACATATATATATATTGGAGAAAAGAAACTCACTCATCATACTTCCGGTACTGTGTTAGGCCTACAAATTTGGTAATCATGTTTCTTCTGTTTAGAGATCCGCTAAGAACGGGTTTCACGAAAATCGATTCCTATGGTGGGTGGGGGCGTTAGAGATAAACATTCCAGTTTTTGAACAAAAAGATCGTTCTTGAAATTTGCCTACCATGTTTTTTATGCTGGTTAGAAATCTGCCAAGGATGAGTTTTATGCGAATTGATTAGAGAGAATTCGTTAAAAACAGTAGTTGAAAAGACTTTCCACTGCCAAATCTGCTTATCTAGCCAAAGATTGCCAAGATGTATCTTTGAGAGGATCCGGTTTGTAGTAACCATACACGAGGGGGGGAATTTTCGCTTAGTTAATATATTGTATAAAGATGAATTTAGGGAAAAAAATTACTTTTGAGTCAAATTTAGTAATCTAGTGTAGATCAATTACTTCTCATCTACACTATTAAAATTCGTAGGTAAACAAACGTATCTATCTATGCGGCCCTATCTTCTCACGAAGCAGAAATTTGCCGAGGGTAACAAAAGTTCGGGATTGATCCGAGGAATCCGTTTTGACCATTTATATTTCGATATTCCAATTAGTTAAAAAGATATTAATTAAAAACCTTAAAACGCATAATTAGTGCCATTTTTCACCGCCAGGGGCCAAATTCAACTTCTTTTTTCAGACGTTTTTAAGACGCAATCTAATTTTTTTCATGAGACTCAGACAAAAAATAACTACAGGTTCGGAAAGATCATTTACTTCGCCACGATATGGTATAATTTATTTTACAAAATAATTCTATTTTTTACGAATTTTTTAAAATGAATCAAAATTGATACGTTTTTATGAGTATGATTTCTAAATCATTCCACTTGCATTTCCTTTCGCGCTAATGAAAAAAAAGTTCATGCTTTTCTCTTTTAGAATCAGTCATGTTTCATGAATTCAGTCATTTTTTTTTTTTTTTTTACGATTTTTCAAAAAATTACTCAAAATTTTATTTAAATACTTTATTTATAAAAATAATCTGATGAAAGTTTTTTTCCGTGTGTAGAACAATATTATACGTAATCTGTACAAAGATTGATAAAATATCTTAAAAATTATTTTTTTTTAAAAAAAAAAATTGTGTTTTACGTTTTTTTCCCGTTTTGCGAGAAATTAAGCATTATTTGTGTTACATTTTTTGTTTAAAAATTACCGTTGTTTGTAATCGATATATGAAGTTTGAAAGCATTAACTTAAAAATGAAGCCCGAAAACAAAACTTTAAAAAAAACCCAGTTTTCTACAATACATCAGAGTTTGGCGCCAGAAAACTCTTTTTTTACTCAGCGCGCTATGTTTGATGAATGGTTACACTAGAAAAGAAGGCGCGCCTATAAATATTGAAAATCGCCAGATTTGGTGAAATTGAATATCAAAAACTTTTTTTACGATTTTTCAAAAATTACTCAATTTTATTTAAAAATATTTAACTTTATTTATAAAAATAATCTCACGAAACTTTTTTTCCGTGTGTAGAACGATATTATCCGTAATTTGTACAAAGATTGAAAAAGTTACTTAAAAATTACGGTTTTTTTAAAAAAAAATTGTGTTCGTTTTTTTCCCTTTTTTGCGAGAAATATTTTAGCATTATTTTTGTTTCATTTTTTATTTATAAAAATTATTGTATGAAACTTTTTTTCCGCGTATCGAACATTTCAAAAAATGCTCACAATTTGAATTCAACGCTTAATTTATAAAAATTTCTACTTTTTTCAACATACAACTATTTTTATAAAGGTACATTTTCGTTTCCAGGGCCTAAAAAGTTGCAAAAATAGTGAGTGATATTAAAGTCCCATTGTTCACTTACTCGAGAGTTCTGATAGCGAGAGGGGAAGAGGAATTTCCATGACAATATGTTATGCATTTAAAAATGTTCTTGCAACGCCGGAGGAAAATAAACCTGTCTGACAAAGAAAAGAAGCGAAAACATTTCGAAGCAGGGAATTTTAAATTATAAACTCGATAAAAGCCCGAGCAACGCCGGGCTAAGCGGAGGAGTCAGTTTGAAAAAGAGTATTAGAAGTGCTGATTTTGCGAAGGAAAGGGAAAATTTATAAAAGTACAGAAAACCCGTGCAAAACGCCGGGCCATGCAGCTAGTTTAGTGTTAAGTACAGTAAATTATGCCGATTCTAGTTTATAATGACGTACAATTATTTAATCACACACGCACACAAAGTGAGTAAAAGAATCTAGTAAAGCATTGAATATCGCAAAATGTGTGACGACAGATAATTTTTATCAAATTGAAACTATAACATTTCTTGTTGAAATAAAGACATTTTTGGTCTCATAAATAATTGCATTGTACACACTTACACGCATACATATACATAAGCAAACTGAAACTTTTTAAATTGTGCAGGTAACCAAATATCCATAATGAGGATAACCTATATGAAACTGGGATTGGTAAAACACATGAATTTTAACAAATTTGGGAAACTTATTGCAAAAATTACATTATTTTTTTAAACATTTTATTAAACTGATCACATACGAGTCGATTTGTTATTTTGATAAATAGTTTTGAAATGAGAATCTAAAACATATATATATAGTTTACAATTAGAATATAATACATTGTTGACAAATTGTAATATTAGTTGCTAAATAACATGGAAAAAAACATTGGATTTATAGATATGTGGTGCCTCAATTTCAATAGTATGTGACTGCATTAGATTTGACAAAACACCATTTTCAATAATTTAACCAAAAAAAAAAATATATATATTTTGCTTATTTCAAAATTTTCATGTTATTCTTATTACGAGAGAATTATAATTATAACAAAAGAAAAACCTTTGAATTTTACTTAACATTTTTCTGGTTATTTTTCAGTTATACTAAAATTTTAATTTTATTTTTCGTACTTTAGTTGTTAATTAAAAATTCTTTTTATTTTCAATTAGCAAGATTTTCACACCTACATCAAAGGATTTTATTTTCATCTTTTGAAGAAAATGAATTGAAACTTGGATCCTCAGTGGGTTTTATGATATAATAAATAATTAGTTTGGATTTGGTGCAGGACCGTTTTTCTGCTTAGGCACGTACCTAAGGAGCAAAAAATTGGAGGGTGAAAAATGAGAAAAAAATTAAAATTAAAGCGAACGAACCACCGCCTAGCGAATCATGAGAAAAACATTTCTGCACTCAAGAGAGTTAAGACTGAAATGAGATCTACAATGTGGAAAATAAAAAGCTTAGTTGATGCTACTATGCACTCAAAATGATATTGCAATGGAAATTGATGACAATGAAGTTATTAATGATTTTCTCGAAAAAAATCATTTGTTTTTCGAAGAAAATCTTCGTTCTACAAGTATAACGACAATGACTCAACAAAGAATAAGGATGTCAAAAAGTAAAACATAATAAAGTGATAAGCGATGAAAAGATTAATAAGTTAGTAGTATATAAATGTTCGTTCTGCATAGTGGTGATGGAGGTGGAGATAAGGCTAGGGTGGTGATAACAGGGAATGGGGTGGACAGGGTAGATAAGGGAGTAGGGGAAGGAGGTGTTTGAAGAAATTGCTTATCTGTTAAGACAGGTGGTGCCCCCTTTGAATGTGAAAAAAAAAGACTTTTTTTAATAGGTGTTCAAATATTAATTTTTTAAATTTAAAAATGCGACATGGCTTTTTTGTTCATAAATTGTGATGTAAAACACAAGTTTTGAATTACTAAAATAAACACTTATTAAAATTGAGGAAAGAAGAAGATATTAAACACAGTAATAGTTTCAGCTTTAGTATTCTAGGAATTGAACCCACGTAAAAAAATTATTTCAACTGGATAGTAGATTCTATTTTTTTAGCCACTATCCAGTTGAAATACGGCCAAGCTTTGAATTTTTAGTACATAAAATATGGTATTGCGCTGAGGATTTATTCATTTTTCAAAATGGTACGGACAGAGGAAGTTGTACATTCTGTGTGTGTTTATATATAAGTTTATGCGTTATATATTTTCGGTATTATCTACATTTTTACAGGAAGTGAAAAGATTGCGGTGCATTTTGTTTTGAATTTAAACAAAACTAGGAACTTAACATTTTCAATATAAAATAGATCCTTTAAACAAATGGAGGAAACATACCAGGAACCTAAGCGAGTGGCCAGTTTCGGTGGTGTAGACGCGTTACATCGTGCTGTCGATGGTAAAGTATCCAAAAAGCTCATTAAGGATTGGGCTCGAGGGAGTAAATGCATATACACTGCACAAACCAATCCGAAAAAAATTTCCGACGAACCGTGTCCTTGTATATTCGATTAATCAACAGTGGCAAGCAGATTTAGTAGATTTAAGTAGTTTGCAAAAAAAAAAAAAAATTATGGTTTTCTATATATTTTATCGAAATATGCCTGGGCTATCCCTTTGAAAACCAAACGTGGTACAGACATCGTCAAAGCGTTTAAAACTATATCTTCTATGAGAAAACCCAAGTTCTTGCAGACAGATGCCGGAACAGAATTTACAAATAAGACATTTCAGAAGTTTTTAAAACAAGATGTTTTTTTAAACGCAAAATAATACCAAAGCTTCGGTCATTGAACGATTTAACCGAAACCTTAAAATGAAAATGTGGAAATATTTCACACACCATCATACTTATGAATACGCACACATTTTGAATGACTTAATGCATAGTTATAATCATACTTTTCATTTGAGTATTAAAAGAACTGAAGTGACTCCGGATAATGAGAATGACGTATGGTTTACATTATACGGTGATATGGAAGGCATGAAAAAAAAGCATGTGTTTTTAGTGTAGGGGGAAATCGTGCGCGTTCGAAACATAAATTGCTTTTTGAAAAAGGTTATGAAACAAACTGGACCGAAGAATTATTTGTAGTGACAGAGTGCGTGCCGAGACATCCCCGTTTATCGGATTAAGGACCTTTTGGAAGAGCCTATTCAAAGTACGTTTTACGCTCAAGAACTTCAAAAAGTTCGCCAGAAAGAAACTTTTCCCATCGAAAAAGTATTACAGAAACGAGTTAAAAAAGGTCGAGTTGAATATAAAGTAAAATATAAGGGTTATCCATCTAAATTTGATCAGTGGATTCCATCCTCTGACTTATTCACTTTATAAAGGCTTGTATACTTCTTTCTTTAATCATTTTCAAAAATGTCTTTCTACGTAACACTACTATCTGATATCTCCATGAATTATTTCCCCGAAAACAAAATATCCCATTTTTTATAATGAGATTACCAAACCTTATTGAACTGAAAGTAGAATGGGAAGTGGGCCTAGTTGAATTTATTTATCCCCACACTTGGAATAATGTGAATAACAATAATAATGTGCTTAGGTTTGATCTGGGTGACGGTCAGATATTAGCAAGAAATATTCCACCAGGATTTTACGAATCAGTGCCTGATATTTTGAAAGCCATGACGATTAAAGCTCACCAAAATAAAATTCATTTTAATTATAACCCTGTGACCAAGCGAGTTCGCATTACGGTGAAAAATAAAGCTAAAGCGATTTCAGAAGATGGCATGGCTCAAGTACTAGGTTTTAACCCATGCAAAATCGAATCATCTGATAGTTCTAAGGAACATATGATAGAAAGCTCATTCGTGGCAGACCCATGGGCCACACACCAATTATCGAGTACTTTTACTGTATTCAGATATTATTCAACCGCAAATTATCGGTGACGTGTTAGCCCCCTTGCTACGCATCGTGAATGTGACAGGACATGGCGGTGAAATTGTATGTGGGAAATACGATCGACCACATTACTTACATATTAGTCGAAAACAAACTGACACTTTAGAAATCGTTATAAGGTCTCACACGGGAGAACTTATACCATTCGAACGCGGGCGATCATACGTGAAGCTTCACTTTAGGCAGAAATATCTCTCATAATGTTTGTTCCTTATAATTGTTGCCAGAAATCTTTTGAAGATTATTACATACATCAGTCGGGAAGTGGTCTCGGTTATTATCAAGGTACCCCTTTGCAAAAGGGTTATGGGTTTGGAGGATTGTTTAGAAGTCTATTTAGGGCTGCTGTCCCTCTTTTCAAATCAGGTGCGAAAGCTGTTGGGAAACAATTGTTTCATAGTGGTGTAGATGTGCTAAATGATATTTCCAAGGGTGATAACTTTAAAGTAGCAACTCAACGTCGCTTAAAAGAAGCGGGTCGAAACTTGACAGAAAAAGCCTCCAATAAAGTAAAAACCATGATTGGTTCTGGACGACGCAATAAAAAGAGAAAGCAATCTAAAAATAATATCATTCGACGCAAATCCAAGAAGGTGAAAACACGCGATATTTTTGCTTAAAATATGACTTGTCTAATACATAAAGATTCTCCTACCTGTGTGAAATCCGAACTGGACTTGTTTTTAATTTCTCCTATACAGACAGCTATAGAAAAAGGTGGATTTATTGAATATCATCCACTGGCTAATATACGAGATGGGGGGCTGTGGAATTTAACATATCTGGGAGCGGAGAAGATTATATGGACTTGTCCGCTTCATATTTGCATGTAAAAGTTAAAATCCCCAACTTGGATGGAAAGCCTTTAGCAGAAAACGAGCCGGTGGCTCCAGTGAATTTTTTTTACATGCTTTGTTTGGACAAGTAGACGTGGGCCTTGAACGAAAGAGTGGTCTCTTCTTCTAGCAATACTTACCCCTATCATGCCTATGTAGAAACCCTACTCAGCTATGGCGAAGACGCCAAGAAAAGTTTATTGACTTGCGAGTGTTTTTATAAGGATACCTTTTTAGATGTGTCCGACCCTCTTCAAAAGGAAAATGGAAACGAGGGGCTTAAAAAACTCTATGATTTAACGTTTAAAAATCAGATATTGGACATGATTGGACCTTTGCATTGTGATACTTTTCAACAAAATCATCGTCTTTTACTGAATTTAGTGGATGTAAAAATAAAAATGACCCGCACGAAACCTGATTTTTGTCTGATGTCAACTAAAACAGGAGAACCTTATAAAGTTGTGTTACAGTATGCGTCTTTATTTATTCGCAAAGTGAAAGTCAGCCCATGTGTTTCTTTAGGCCATGCAAAGGCTTTAGAAAAAAGTACAGCGAAATATCCAATTGACAGAGTGTTATGTAAGACTTATTCCATACCAAAGGGCAGTGTGTGTTGGTCCTTCATACAAGACTATGTGTTTTTAGGAGTTATGCCAAAACGTGTTGTTGTAGGATGTATAGACAAAGCCGCGATAAATGGGCAATTGAATCTTAATCCCTTTTTATTTGACCATTGCAACGTTAACTTTTTGAGTATTTACGTTGATGAGCAACCAGTACCTACCAAGCCCTTAGAACTGAATTACGAAACCAACTGTTATATAAGAGCCTATAACCAGATGTTTTCAGGCCTTAACCGTGATAGTGGAAACTATTTAACGCGGGAAGAATTTGCTCAAGGGCATACACTTTATGTTTTGATCTTAGCCCAGATTTATGTGATGGACCGCATCTTAATTTACAACATCAAGGCAATTTACGAATAGAAATTAAGTTTGCTAATGCCCTCACGAAAACTGTTTCAGTATTTATCTTCGCAGAATTTGAAAACATCATAGAGATTAATAAATCTCGTCATATTCTTTGTGATTTTCCAAACTAAAAAAAATGAACAGCCTACAAATTCAAAAGATATTGCAGCAAGACCTCTGGACAAAAAAATGTTTTCTGGATGTGTACGCAAGCGACTGCTTAAGCTCCCTTCACACCAAACGACTCCGATTCATTCACCATCAAACTTGTCTGATCGACCAAGATTCGGCTTCGTAATTTCCCGCTCAAATAAGCGAAGATTCTCTTCCCGCATTCACACTAACTGAAACCGGTTCAATCCGCCGTCATTCTGACTTACGCGTAATTCGGCAGGTCAGATTTTCTTCACTCAATCACCAGCCTCCGGGAGCTATTTCTTAAAGAAAAAGCGATTTCAAACAAAAAGAGTGTTTATTTTTATTGTTTTTTATGTTATTAGTGATTTTTTCACATAAAGTTTCTATTAAAGAAACTGATTTCAAATGTTTGAAGATAATGAATTTCTCTGTTAGGGTTAGCATGAGTTTGTTTTTATGCCAATAGATGGCACTTATATTTTTGGTATTCATAGTATTCTTTTTCATTATGTAAACTAACTCTAGTTCTTGTCGCCGAGTGTGTAGGCTGTATTTTATCCCAGCGAATCTTGCACAAATAATAAAATTAATTTTGCATATATTATTTTATTCAATTTTAGAAATTTGAAAACTTTATTCTTCACTTTTTAATACTTTAAAGCAAAATGTGTTTCTTCAATCCAAGCATTTGTTTGCACATTTTTTACGATCATTTGTGAATTAGTATTTGTTACAAGAATATTGTTGTTTGCAACGAATGACGAAGAACTGTACAAAAGATTGGAGTTAAATATTTTTCGGAAAAAATCAAACCATGAATGCAAATCCATGGCCACTCCATTGAAGGTTGGTTTCACACCACTTTCGATTATTAGAAACTTTCTAATGTGAATTTTGAAGATTTTTTTGTATAATTCGCAGCGTAAATATACACAATTGTTCAGATCATAGCGGTAAACACACACATTTTCTTGAAGAGATTTAAGGTATCCGACTACGTTCGGAACAGTGATTTTGCAAAAGCGTATAAATGGATAATATTTATGATATTTAGTGTCACTTAGATTAGAAAATGTATATAAAATTGTTTTATGAATAGTATTACAATAAAAAATTATTCAAAAAATAAAGTAAAATATTTTGACAAAAAATGAACATAGAATAACCCATTTTCAAAATATTCTCCTTTTGTGAAAAATGCGTCTATTATAATAGGGAACTCTTCAGTATTCGAGGTTTTAACCAGTTCAAAATACGCCAATATCACCAAACAAAGCGAGTATCATTCAAATGTGGCTGTCGTCTATTAAATATGGCTACGTCACAGATTTAGAACAACACGAAGTAAGAAGAGTCAGAAAAAAATGGTGAAATGCGGTTCTTCCGCAACATAATATAGTCCGAAATATAATTACATTTTTTAAAGAGAATACATAAAAAAAAATGAATTTTTAATGTCATTTTTTTGCTTCTTTTGAATGCTAACAAATTTTCAAACAGTTTTAGAGTAATAATTTTAGTGTAAATGAAGAGATTAAAATAGAAGAAATTTGTACATGTAAACGCTCAAAGAACAGTTCTTTTACATTTATAATTCTTTTTATACATAAAATTTCCAATTTTCTTTGGAACAGTTGATATTTTCTTTTAAATTTAGGAATTCTTGTTTCTTAAATAGGAAATTAAAAATTATAGAAATTTGAGAAAATACTATTGAATATGAAAAAGTTTAATTTTTAAAAGTTTTTCTC